>WBNH01011086.1:291414-349615 GCA_013401255.1 Urocolius indicus
GGCTGCGCCGCCGCCGCCCTCCGCCCCCCGCCAGCCCCCGCCCGCGGCTCCGCACGGCCGCGGGGCAGCGCCATGGGCGCCGGCAGCTCCACCGAGTCGCCTGCCCCGCAGGACGGGGCCGGGGCCACCGCCGAGCCCCCCCACAGCCCTCCGGAGCAGCTGCCGGCAGAAGAAGCGGCGGAGCCCGCCAAGGTAAGGAGCAGGCGGCGGGGAGCCGGGCGGGAGCTTTGTGGGGAAGGCGTGGGGCGGCAGCTCCCGCCGCAGCGCCGGCCCGGGGAAACTTTCCCGCTGCAGCGCCGGGCACCTGCCGCGGCCCGCCGGGGCTGCTGCCGCAGCCAGGGNCCGCCATCCTCTCCCGCCCTTGGCGCGGATGCTGGTAGGGGCTCCGACCAGCCCCCTCGGGCTTGCAGTTCCTTCATCTGGGCGCCAGCCTCCGTGTGTCCCTTCTCTCCGCCCCGTCCCACCCTATTCCCCCCTCCCCCAGCCCCAGGCTCACCTGAGCCGTAGCCCTCTGGCTCACCGCCGCGGGCAGTGGGGGGGAAGCGGGTGGCGGTAGCCGCGGCGTGGGCTGTAGCCATGGCTTTCGTGCTCGCCGGTGTAGTGAGCCCGCATCGGGAAGGGAGCGGGATAGGGGAGTGGCTCACTAACTCTCCCTAGTAGGGAGTAACGGAGCTCTAGGCGTGTGTTATTTTTAATGAAGACGTTGAAGAATTGAAAGAAATTCTTTTAAATCGTGTCTGGCGTTTAAAAATAGATTATGAATGAACCCATTTATCCCTCTGGAATAGGCGCGTTTAGGGGGATTCTGGGACTGAAAGGGAGGTTACGTGCACCTACGTGTTTACATAGCGTTGCTTCGGGGTCAGGCATTAGTTTGTTATACCGAGATCCCCTTCTTCAGGCTCCTCAGAGTGGGGATAACTCAGAAGTTTCTCTGGCTGGTGCGTGGGTGTGTTAGAGCTTGAGAACTGGTTATGACTTTGTTTCTTTGACCTTGTGGTTCAGATTTAACTTTCAAGTTGAATTTCCCATAGTTCCTGGCAGCCACTAGACCTCCTTGTGCGTGTTTTGACAGGTTTGAAAACCACACTGAGGATGAAATTTAAATTAACTGAGATTTATTTAAATTTTCTGTTTAATCAAATAAGTGTTAGGGATTGGGATTGGTTAACAAAATATTTGTTGGGCAAATTTAGAATTCAGATGCTGAAATTTGGACACGGGTGAATTTATAGAAGGGCAAGTGTTTGGCTACTGTGATTGTTTGTTTTAAAATGAAGATAATGTCACTTTGAAGAAGGGACATATCATTCATAGCCGTATTCATCCAGTTATGGAAACTAAGATCCCACCAAAAAAGAGAATACCATTGATGCTGCTCTCAAATATAGATGATTATTATTAATACTGTTTGATGCCTTCTACATTTTAGGAAAAATGTTTTCCAATAGATTTTTACCTTATTTAAGTAGAACTGCTTAAAGATGGGAAAGTTCTTTAATCATTTCACTGCTGTATGAGTTTATATTACTACTGTTCTAAACCAGCTCTTTGACATTAAAATGTTTATGTTACATTAAACAAAAAGAAAAACCCCAAGCTTTAAAGAAGTTTGGTCATACTTTTTTTCTTTTTGGTATCTCATTTAGTCTGTTCTTACTACAATAATTCCATGCAGGTTTGTGACACAATTTTTCACTGTTATTCCTTTTAGCCCTTTGAAAATTACCAGATCCAGCAATGCCCCTGGAGAAATCTATCAAAGAGCTAATTTGTTTGCAGAAGGTACAATGGGGACAGTCTGAAGTATGGTCTTCTTTCTTGTGCTTTCCAAATTAAAACACTTACCACAACCCCTTCTTTTTAGAAGCAAAACTTTAAAAAACTACTTTAATGGAATTCAACTTGAGTGAACCTTGGCAAGTCAATCACACATAAATTGTCTAGGCAACTAGTCTAATACAGGTCATAAAATATCACAGCAGTTGTGCTTTTTTATCACTTTAAATACTTAATCAAGTTTCTTTCATGACATAGTCATATTTTGTACAGGACGGAAAAACTTATTTGCCTTGCCTTCTAGAAGGGGCCAAATTTATGGTCCTAAGCTGTTTTGTTAGTCACATGTGATTCCTTGGCCAGATAGTACCTTTTGAGGTGTCCTAGTTACTTGAGTGTATGCTTCAGTGTTTCTCACTTCCATAGCCCAAGAATTGTGAAAGACACAGTAAAGCACTTGGTCTACACTGTGAGAGATACTTAGGAGCTTTTGGGTGTTGACTTGCAAGCACTGTAGGTTAATTGTAGGCTCAGTGGATTAGGACCTCAGCTATTCCCTCTATCCTTTCACAAGTTGCTGGTGAATTACAGGTAAAGTAGCTCCATAGTTTGTATCCCAGCGTGTTACTAGGTCTTGAAACTGTTTGGTTTTGGTGTTTTTTTTTTTTCTACAGTAGCAAACAAAACTTAAACTTGGGCAGTGGAAGAGCTGCTTGTTATCTTTTATAGCTGCCCCACTGGGTGAAGCCTCCACTGCAGGGGAGTGTGACAGATCCCAGAGATACTAATCCATTCACACACTTGAGCTGAATTAATTGAATTTGTGAATCAACACCCAAAGTTCTGTTGAAATCAAGGGTGCGGTCTCGCAGGAGATTGATCTGTCTGAGGGAGTTATCTCCTTGTTGTCTGAGCAGCAGTGCTCTCTTCTTACTCCTTTTTCTTCCTCCTCTAACCCTCTTCCCTGTCTTGCCACAGATGATGCAGTCCCGCCTTGCACTTTGTCTGGTCCTTGCCTTGCCTTTCCATAAGCTGTTCAAACTCACTAACCCTTCAGGAAACAGTGGATTTGTTGTTTTGTGTTGTTTTTTTTTTTTTCCTAGGCCAATTACTGGATGTATTAGAGAGTTCATTTGACTCCTATGATGCCCAAGTGAGACCCAGAGCCAGGGCAAGACAAGCATCTGCAGCCAGGCAAGAGGGAAATGAAAGACCTTTCCCTATTGGTGGCAGTGAGCCTAGTAGGCCCTGTCTGCTTATGAAACCTTCCCCTCAGACTGGCCTGAGCAGCACAGAGACCTAAAGCTTGGCCTGAGAAAGAGTTAATAGATTTCAATAATAATAATAATAATGCTAGAAGCAGGAACAAGATCTTTTCAGTCTCACAGAGGAGACTAGATAAACCTCAGGTGTCCTGAACTGACAAAGGCTTTGAGGTGGCTAATGGGATGGGTCCTGTGCTCCAGGTGCCATCTGCCCAGGGCACCTACAGCTTTCCCTTTGCTGCTTCTGGCACTGAGTGAGCTTGTTCAAGGAGCTAACCCCCAAGAAAGATGTTCAGCTTCTTTGGCAAGGTTGTTCCCTGCTGATTTAGTAAGATGTGCTGACTTCTGGGACTTGAACAGCAGAAGCAGCAGGTGAAGGAGAGCAGGCAGGACCTCGTGATGGGGACTGGGTGAGGAGCCAGGTGACACTGCCGTTGGTAGCAGCACATGGCTAGATTGGTTTGGGCATCTCCATCTTGTGAGCTCCCTCTTTGTTCACAGTGATGATACACCTCCTGCTTAACTTCTACTTGGATTCTGAGTATCAGGGGGAGATAAAAAAAAAGATACCAGCACCCTGCCCCTTGCAGTGGTTCACTGTGAGGTTCCACAAGGCGGAAAGCAACTATGAGCCACGTGGGCAAGACAAGGAGAGCTGTGTCATCCTACCAACATCTCAGCTAAAGCAATTGTGACCTCTCCACCACTGTGATTTAGAAGCTCAAGGTACCAGTTTTAATACAGGTTTCATTTTGCAAGCCCTGCTGAGGGAGCAGAGTTGCATTGGAACAGCTGCCTGAAACATCACAGGGAAACTTATAGAGAATCTGGAAAAATACTGGCATGCTAATCAGCTATTCTTGCAGCAAAATCTTGGTTTGGCAAAGCTAATCTTTTATGGGAATTGATGGCTTGAAAACGTCGTGTGGTGAATTCCTGGCTTGCTCTCGTGCAAGGGCCCCCGCTCAAGAGCAGTGAGTTGTTCAAATGGTGTTTTCGAGATGGTTGCCATTTCTGAGTAGTAACTTGATTATGCTACCTGCGTTGTAATGAGAGCAAGTGTCTACTAGACAGTAAATATTTGGAACTGTCTCTTCTAAAGAGGTTACCAGCTGAGATGTCAGTGTCTTATTGTCTGAGTGCCTGACAAATAACAGCTGGGACAGACTTACATCTGCTATTTAAACAACTGTGTTCTGATGTGGGAGCTGAGTCAGCCCAAAAATACTACACTAGGGACAGTTAAACAGAGCTTAATCAAGTACCAGAGGGAAGTCCCTAGGCTGCTTCTCTTAAGAGCCCCTGTTTGAGGCATTTGGTCTGAATGATGAGGCTGCAAGGGCTTTCCTGGTCCAACAGATTCTGGTTTCCTTCTGATTGGGAAGGGATGTAGTTTGGTGGTAAGGTCCGCCCATGCCTATGGGGTAGCAGGGGAGAAAGCATAAAAATGCTTAATTGGAAAAAATGCACAATGGAAATTGGTGTCAAGGATCCACAAAAAGCGTGAAATAACCCCCTAATCATTTAGGAGATAAGAAGGAGGTGGCAGGAGGAGTGTTGGGGCACTTTGGAAGCCAAGGCAATTAGCTTGTGTTTGATGTGATAGAGGCTAAAGAGATGCAAAGAAGAGTGTCCGGTCTTTGAAAGTCCTTCTGGTTGGAAATGCAAGCCCTGGTTGTAGTTACTGAAAGGATAGTAACTTGCTTTGTGCCCGGGCTTGTTCTAACCAACCCTTAGCATCTGGATGGGTTGTACTGTGTGAAGGCTCTGGATGAGTTGTACTGTGGTGTCTGAGGACTGCTGTGAAGAAAGAAAGAGCTGTGAGATGTGAAACCTGGGATTAGACTTAAGGTATGAACCAGAATGACAGGTTGGGGGCAACGCTTCCTTTACAGGTTCCAAAAAGAGATCACAGAAATTATTTGGGAGCAAAAATTATCGGTTTTATTTCAGCCATGTTGATTTTGAAGGTAGTCATCCATAAGGAGATGTCGCAACAATCAGTCCTCAGACTCTCAAGCTAGGATAGAAGAGGATAACATCTGAGGGAATGAAAAGTAAGAAGCAGCCTCTTGGTTTTGTCTGCAGGAGATGTTACCCAGAGATAAGGTATTCAAAGTACATTGTTACGTTCCTTTATAGACTGAGTGCTTTATTTTCTCCACCCCATGAACCTCTAATGCTTTAGCTAATGCACAAGATAAACTGCTGTGAACAAAGAGTTGCAATGACCTACATTCTTCTTTACCCCTCCACTCCCAAATGTTGGTGTTTGAAGATCTTTTTAATGAAGCAGTGTGTGTTAAGAGCAAACTACCTGAGCAGAACAACAGTGCTGCAGGCTTTCCCAAAACTTCAAATCAAACTTCAGGAAAAATATTAAAGGCCATTATGTTAGTTTGCTCAGTTGTTCAGACAGCTGGATCTGGCTATTTTAGTAATCTAACGTAGAATCAGTGTGGCAGGATTAACAGAATGAGGCAAAATTAACTCTGGTTCGTTTGGGCCTGGCATGAGGAATCCTTGGAATGATTTGGGTCTGGTATAAGGAATGTTGGGAATGGTGGTGATTGCTGGTGGGGGAAGATGCTGAGTGCTGCTAGCTCCTCCAGAATAGCGCATGAATGAAGCATGTGCTAACATATAGTGAGAGATCAGGAACCTGCTGTCCATCCATAGCATGTAATTCTTTGTGTTAGTTTCCTTTATACGTGTTAGATTTTGTATGCGTTTAATGGGATCTAACAGTTGGACCTAAACATTGTATGCAAAATGGAGCAACAGCAACAGAAGCTGCTGTTGGTTAGAGTGACATAGGCAACAAGCCCCATGCAGTTTAGTCTTATTTGCTGTATGTTTGCTCTTTCCTTCCACCTTTATGGTGGATGTGAGGGAAATCTTTACAAAAACACAGGCATAACGTACAGTAGTGGCATGACAGAAGCTGAAGCGTTCTTTCACTGGTGGCCCTTTGTTTTGGGAATGAAGAAGATGAAGGGTCAGTGAAGTGGATAACCAATTCAATTCTCTTTGGTTTCTCTTGCATTTATGAGACAACACATTCATAAATTAATTAATAATCAAAGGAGAGCAATGAATGTGTGCCACAGAAAATGCTGATAAACCCGCAAACTGTAATGTCTTATTACCTCCAGATAAATACACAGAGCTGAATAACCAGGATTCTTAATACCATACCTTTTTTATCTTTAAGGTTTTTGCCCATCTCTCTAAACTTTGACTTTGTCTAAGCTTTACAGCAGTTCTCAGTGGAATTAAGAACACAGCTCACTAAATTAGACATAATTGGACCAAACTGCAGTTTAGATCCCTTCAGAGAAATGAAGCAGTTAATGTGAGCAAACATTGAAATCAGTTTCTTTTGAGGACTAATTCAGTGGGACAGACTGCACTGACCCTCATAAAGAGACTGAACAACTTTTCTCAGAACAGAAAACTTGTACAGTTTTTTTTCCTCCTTTAAAACTATTGATGTTGTGGTGTCTCCCTTCACGTTACAACCCCCTCCCAAGGTGCATATTTTATTCTCCTTTGCATGCCTTTTAATTGGTGAGAAAATACTGTTTGTTTATTAGTCTTGATTATTCAATTATTTGAAGCAGAACACTTGATTTGAAAATCTGAATTTGCCTTCCTGTGGCCAAGAATCACATCAAACTCTTTCCCAAGGGATTGGTGTTAAAAAGTCCCTGTTTCCTTGCAGGGTAGGGTTATGCTGCAGGTGTGGTCGAATTTTAAAATACTGAGGTTTTTCATGTATTTACTTTTTTACTCAGTTGTGACAGATGGGTCCTGCTTTCAAAACTGATTTTATGTACAGAGTGAGTGAGTGAGGATTATGATTATACCAGCTGGCAGTAAAAACTGCTTATAGCCCACATTTGGTCATGTTTTACATTTAATTCTGTTCCTCATACTTGGAAGGTATCACAGCATTTTATAGATCCAAAGGGTTATCTGCAAGGTCCAGGGACTTCTGAATTTTGATCACAAATCTTTGGGATGATATGTAATCGCTGTTTTGCTGAGTACATCACGACTGTAGAAAAAAATTCAGAGCTAGGGGAATATCAAGTGTTACCGTAGTTAATACATTGTCATAACACTCAGGATTTCAATTTTAGAGAGACAAGTTGTACTGCATTGGAGTACTCAATCCCTTACTACTCTGGTTCCTTCAGAGTCCAGGGGTCCATATTAGGCAGATGGTAGAAGTTATGTACATCTGTGTCTATGATTCTAGCTTTAAAACAGTTTGCTGATTGGAGGAGGTTTGGAAAGGCAGGCAAGGAACTCTCTGAGTGAAATGAAGAATGCTAAGATATTCAGTGCTGTTGCTGTTCTTGTGACTTCAAATATTTGTTGTTGGTGCTAATTTCGAGGGTGTCATCTTGAAATACCCACCCATAGATTTATCTTGAGATAGCCAAGTGCTCTTAGAGCCAGTAAAGATAAGGTTGTTCCTGTGTTTGAAGGCCTAGTAGATGTCTTACAAGAATGGCTGAGTAAGATTTACTGTTAAAAAAAAAAGAAAGAAATGATCCTTTAATTAATTTGTATTGAAGAATCCCAAAGCCCTGTAAGGGGTTGTTATTTTCTGTGTCTATATGTTACTACCATTCAGTTAATGCTGTGTGCAACTGCAGAAGAGTTTCCCAGAATTTACATGCCTTTGTTCAGTGGTGTGGCATTTTTATTCTTCCTGAGTTCCTGTGTTTTAGATTTATGAGAAGGATGATGTGAGAAGTGGGAATGTAATCTGAGTGTTGAGCCATTCCGTATTTCTTCTATTTAATATCTGGTCTCAGCATGTGAAAACTCTGAAGCCAAATTATTCCATCTGTGGTATTGGCAGTAGAGCCAAACGGGGTCCTTTTTTGTGAGGTGGATTATGTGGCTGTGAAAGGCAGCTTTGAGGAGTGCAGCAACACCAGGTGGAAACAATTTGGCTTAATTAAGGGCTTCTGAACTGAAAATTTGGAACCCGAAAGCCCACTTTGGTGCCTGTGGAAGCAGAGGTTCGGCATGTGAGAAGAGAGTTGGCTGATAAGAAAGCAGTTTGCCCAGCACTTTGTATGTTGATTTGAAATTCCAATGCAGCCAGCCCATTGCTAATAAAAATAAATAAATGGATCTCCCCATTCAGAAGGTTTTAGTGGGTTTTGGAAGAGAATCATCAGGAATGTGGCATCTTTCTGATCCCAGTTTGGTGCTTCAAGTGTTTGGATGTTACATTACACTGAAAGATGGGAGTTATCTGTGGTTCTTTCACTTAATTAACAGGGCTTCAATGGCAGTATTTTGGGAGTACAGTTGAGTAATAAGACAATGATGTGTAATTAAGGTTTGCTGTTCTACCAGAGGAACTTTAAACCTGTGCTTCAGGAATAGAGATGTAAGATGTGGTTAATTAGTTGAAATGGCTTCTGTTGGAAGGTAATACAATTGTTGGAAAGCTAGTTAATTAAATAATTCACAACACATTTCATACTTTTTAAATAAAATATGCCTTTGAAAAAGTATATTCCTAGTTATATGGCAAGGCAATACAAATTCTGAAAACAGTTAAAATGTATCAAATATGGAAGCTGAAAAAGAGATATATTTTTTTACATACATCAGCAAATCTAGAAAAAACATTCTGAATATTATAGCACAGAGTCCCAAATACTTGCCAAGCTTTTCCCCCCCCCATAAGGTTATTTTCTTCCTGAAAACTGAGGCCCCAGAATGACAGTTTTAATCCCAATTTCAATTAATTTCTTCATGGGTTTGATACATAAATACATATCTGAAATAATATGTAACTATATTTAAAATTATATATATTCTGCTTTCTGTCCTGACTAGTTCAGTTTCTTTCTAGTTGTATTGTTTATGATGATAAGCACGTCAGCAGAGGAGCATTACCAAAGGCCATCATGTAGGCAGGATTCATGCCTGGATGAGTTCCTGTGTGAACTGTTCTAGGAGGTCCTGCTCTGGCAGGTCCCTTCCAGCCATTAAGATTCTGTGATTCTGTGATATATCATAGCAATCGTGCCAGACATTTTGAAGAATGAAAAATATCTTTCTATCATCTAGATTTACATATCTTGGAGTTTTCCTTCATACTAGAAGCCAACTTCTACACAAGGCTATAGGCCATTGTCTGCAATACTTGCTTCTTCCACATATTTCATGTAGGAGAACAGTAAAATAAGTAGTCCCAGATTATGTGATGGTTGGTTTGTTTATTTTCTTGCAGAGGTTTTTTATTAAACTAATTTTGAAAAGCAGGAATACTACACAGAAGCACAGAAGTATTTCTTTCCCAAAATACTTTCATCTATACATGCAAAATGAAAGAACAGTATTCTATGGAAAATAAACCTGACCTAATATAGATGTTTCTTGTCTTTTTTTTTTCCTCTTCTCTTTCTTCTTCTCCACTGTCCTTCAACCAATATTTGACCATGCAGGTTGTAGATGCAAGTTTACCAGTACCTGGTATTAATGAAGACAACTTGGAGCATGATGCCCCGCCACAGGAGCCAGAGCAGCCAGGAGCTGTTACAGCACCTCAGGAGCTGGATGGGCAGCAGCCAGTGGTGACTTCACCCCTCCAAGAACCATCTGGAGAGCAGGCAGAGGCTGCTGGAACAAATGGTGAGTAAAAACCTGTGTCCAGTCGATCATAGAGGCCTGGGTGCTAAATGAAGTAATTCAAAATAGGGCTCAACTAGCCATCTCCTTGTGAGCAGGTAGTTGGTTACTCAAGTAATCTTGTGGTTGCTCAAGTGCTTCTTGTACAGCATTGTTTTGTTGGGACACATTTTCTCTACAGCAGAGGTCAGATGATGGAACGGGTTGTGGATTGAAGCTGTGTAGGTGATGGGGAATACTATCTATTCCCCCTTAGGGGTGATTCTCTGCTTTCAGTGCACCCTGAGTTGTCTTTGCTGGTCTGCTGCAAATCTCTCTGACTGTTCACCTGAAGGAAAAGCTCTCTTTCCACTTCTTATGATAAGAGTTTCTTCTGCATAGGACTGTCTTTTCCTTCATAGGACAGAAATCCATGTATGTTTGTTCATTAGTGATGTTAATGGTAGTAAACTATGTTGAACCCACAGGAAGGCACAGGCTGCTGATCCATTGGCTTTGGCTTGATTAAAGTTCTTTTCCTACTGCTTTAAATCAGAATTGCATTTTAACCACAAAACCTTTCTTATCATAGGCAACACTGTCTGTTCTGTGTGCCCTGGGAGTCTTTCTTGCCTTGCTGCAGTCAGAAATGCACCACTCTTTCTCCTGAGTAAATTAGCAACCTACCTTTCCTGTCCTCATTTGTCTTTTGTTGCTATCTCCTTCCCTCTGTTCCCTTTCGTAGCCCAAGATCTGCTTCCCTGATCCTGCTACATGCTGACCTTTTTGGCAGAGGTGGCAAGAGTGAGGGATAGTTTTCAGTCAGAGCAGGCAGTTGATGCTGGTGTGAGAGCGCAGGGGAGGAATGGGGAAAGGGTACGAGGGAGCACATTCTTCACAGTGTCAGTCTGTAAAGCAGGTTAAGGCATTTGTCTAGCCCCTACCATACTTTGGGGTTTGAATTCTGGTAAAAGCAATTCTTTGCCATGACTTCAAATTATTTGCTGTGGTGCCAGTATCCCAATAGATGGTTGACATGTTTTGTGCCAAGCTTTTGTGTTATTTTTAATCACATTGGTAGTGGCTAATCATAAACAGGGATGGAAAGAGGATACTCATCAAACAGTCATGAAGAGAAGGTAACCAACAATCTGAGATAGTGTCAGAAAATTTCATGTTGGTATTCAGCTTCTGAATCAAGTAACATAAGGGACCTTTAAAAAGGCGTGAATTTCAAGTTAATAGTCAAAGATTATAATTCTTGTGGAATGATTCTGGATAGTAGTTTCTGTTGTATGGAAATTGTGTTCCCAGGATATGTAATGAAGACGAGGTGAGAAGCTCCTTTTGAATGCAAATAGTTATATGTGACCAAATGCCTGAAAGGTCTTTGCATTCATTGATAATCATCTCTCCTGTTGGTTGTGTGATGTTTCTTTTTTATTTGGGGTTTATTTTACTGTTGCCAGTGGAACCAAGCCTCCATGGTAGTATCGTTCATATGAAAGGGAGAAAAATTCTAAGGGTTTGCTCTCAAGTAAAAAAGCCCTTTATGAAGGCAGTGCAGTATGTATTTTGTGGTAACAATAGCTAAAAATTACATCATCTAGAGACAAAAATCTATCTGGTCAAGCATTGAAAAGATAGTTCTTCAGATAAATACTACATACAGATATTCACAACTGGTTATGTCCACTCCTCTGGACCTTAGAAAGATTGGTCCACATGTCTTCAGGCAGATGAATAAAGGTGGGAAAGAGGTATCTCTTAAATGCTTGATGCAGAGAAATCTCTCCACATAGAGGAGTGTATCATTTGAGCTCTACGCTTATTCACATTCCTCACTCGTTCTCTATGTCATCTTTTCTTTTTGCAAAGTCTATAAAATCAGAAATAAAGCATCATGACACTTTACCTACGGTAAAGGAATGCTTATGATTCTGGGTGGGCTGGCTGGTTTGTTATTTCTGTCAGTGTTTGAATCTCACATTCAGAAAACCCTCTGAGAGATGATTCAGACTGGTTAAAGTTGCTGATATCAGATGAAATTAACTGGGAAGTTGGTGCTGGTAATCAGAGCCATAGATGAAGACTGGGAATAGCTAGCCTGAGTGTCTGTATATCACCAGATCTTGGGAGATGTCCATCATAATGCACAGAAATATTGTTACTGTAACAAGAAGAGGTCACCTATATCAGAGACTGATCAGTATTATTTTGTCATATTGCATCCCTTTTTACTAGCAGTAAGAGCTGCTGGAATATTACCATACTGCAAGTATCCCGAGTAATACCTTTCTGAAGCCCTTGATGGCAGAATTTGAGACAATTTCTAATGTCATCACGTAATAGAGAATTCAAATTCAAAAAAACCTCAAACGAAAACAACAAAACTCCAGATCCTAGATGGCCATTGAGAGGCAAAGACGCAGAATGTCTTAGTGTGGAGAAAAAACAAAAGGGTTTCCTATGGTTTCGGTTTTGTGGGTTTTTTGATGGGTAAATTATTTGAGGCTTTCGACTAGGGTCTGTTGAGGCTTGGTCTGAGCGCTTTGTGGCAGATTGCACCAGGGGTCAATTACCCAAGCGGGAACTGACTGTTTGAGGCAGCGACAGTTTCTTATCTCAGATCTGTCACCTCCTCTCGTCAGAGGACGGGAAAAAAAATAAGTACTGGAACTGAAAGCCTCAAGACGGATACTTCGAAGCGTTAATGATTCAAATTGCCGGCGGCACAGCAGTAGGAAGGGAAGAGCGGAGCCAGGCTAGGCTGTAGCGGGCGGCGGTGTCTGCCGGGCACGGGGGATGCGGGAGGCCGGACCAGCCGCCACCCGGGGCGGGGCGGGGCGGGGAGCGGAGCGCAGCGAGCGGGGCCCCGGCCACAGACGCGGCGGCCGCCTCCTCGCCCGCCCCCTGGCCGTCGGGCGGGCCTGCCTCGCCTCGCTCCGCTCCCCTCGCCAGTACCCCGCGCGGCGCAGGCAGGAGAAAGGTCGGAGAGTGATCGGGACGCCTGTCCCGAGCGGCGCGGCCCCGCGTAGCCATGCTGAGCACCGTGACGATGGCGGGTGAGGGGCGCGAACGTGTCGGCGCGGTCGCCCGTTTGTGCGTTCCCTCCGCTCGTCAGCGCCTCGTCGGGGGGAGGTGGGTGGTGCATGTGCCGTCTGGGGACGCGGTGCTGCGGCGGATCCGTGGCTTGCTGCCGGGTGCGCCTCTCCAAAGTCTCCTTTGACTGACTCGGGGTCACCTGGCAGCGCCTTCGGAGTTAAAAGGTCTGGCTTCAGGGTTCTTAGCGCAGTGAGAACCGCTTCCAAGTGAAGGTTGCTGAAATGCTGTGAAATTTTGCCCCGGTCGGACATTTGACGTGGTACTTGTAATGCGAGATTTTATAAATCTGAAGATGCTAACCAGAAGATTTTTCTTCTGCGGTACCAGAACATGACATAGTACGTAAAATCGAGAAACGGAAAGAAAGAAAAGATAGTAACCGCGTTGGTGGTGCTACTTTATGTTAATCAAGCCGTAATGAAGTAAAATATCCGAAGAGATAAACTTGGTGAAATGGAAGGAAATGTAGAAGTTAGCATCATTTATGAGTTGTGAAAATATTTGCATGAGAGAAATAAAGCTGTCGCTGTACAGCTTTATGAGTTGTGAAAATATTTGCATGAGAGAAATAAAGCTGTCGCTGTACAGCTGTTTGAATTGTAATGAAACAAACTGCAGAGGAGAGTAACACCGTGGCAGGGGTCTGTGTATACGTGCATGTGTGGCAGCAGGTCCCCAGCCTGTGATATCAAAAGCTCGATGCTATGTGCATCGAACTCTGTACATCTTAAATAAGAAAGTAGTGCATGAGCTGCTGAAGTGTGAGAGCTAAAACCATAAACTAATTGGGCTTTCTGAAATGATAATAGTATTTCCAGGAGCAAAGAATTGAAGGAAAAAAAAAACCATGCACCACTAGTTTTGAACAAACTTTTGTCTTTTCTCTGGGAAACAAAGTGGTCTTATGAAATTAAAACAAACAAAACTCATTTATTTCCTAAAGGTAACTAATTTGCCTCAGAATCTCTCTCAGACTGGTAAAGAAATACATCACTAAGGAAATCTTTTTTATTTCATTCTGTTAATATTTATTTACTCGCTTGTATTTTATTTGCCAGAGCTAGTGAATGAGTGCGGGTTTATTCATACTCCTTTAGGTTTACAATACATATTGACAACAAAGCCTGTAGAAGTCCGTCTGCATTTGGAGCTGACCCTGGGGAGGACCGTACGTGATTTGAATCAGTTAGTAAGGGAGGAGATATCCTACTGCTGTTTACAATAGGGTTTTCATTAAATTCGATGTTTAATGAGCTTATCACATGCTGAGTCTTTTTCCTCAAGGGTTCTCTATTTTTTTATTTCCTTTTATTGTTAGTAATTAAAGGTTAAACTGTTTTTTCAAAAGCACCCTCTTTATAGGGCTGTACAGTTTGATCGTTTGAGGTTTTCGTTATTTAATAATTCCTGTGGAAACTCGGATTTTCAGTGCAGCCCAACTGCTTCTAGAGAATGTTTTGCAAGAAATGCATCCAGCTTGTAGCAGAAATTGCTGTTTCTTTGAAGGGAAAGAGTTCCTTTCCTTTTTGGTATGCGGGAGTGTCTTAAGCTATCATGTGTCTCATTCATGCAGATGCAGCTCCATCTCCTTTGTGGTGAGTTTGTCTATATTGTTTATGTTATTCTTGATGCAGTCGTTTTGATAAAGAACATTTTCAGTCTGTTTTTCATTGTGCATTTTCATCAGTCATTTGGGGTTCTTGGAAAACCTCCCAACGTTTACTGATGTACTGCTTATCCTGTCGTCGTTCATAGTGGAGCAGATTTTTAGGGTGTTTATTTCATGTTAAAAAGTGGAACCAAGTCACTGAACATGAGAAATGGCCAGTATGGATAACCATGAAATTTCATAAATATTTGTAGCATGCTGGTTTGGTTTCTAAGAGGAACAGATGGACTGGTTTGAGAGCAGTTTATTATTGTGAGCTCATTTAATGAGGAATCTGTAACTACAGTAACTGTATATATCCAAGCCATGGCTAATGACCCTTCTGGTTTAAAAAACAAACCAACCAACCAATTTTAGAACAACTTTATTGTTTTTTTATTTTTAGTGCTGTTTCTTGAAACATTAAAATGAAAGAATATCTTAATCTTGAATGAATGAAATATATGACTTCTCTTGCTGGAATTGGAGAAGTTGATCTCTAGATTAGAGCAGACAAGTACAGCTAAAGCAAAATCTTCTAAAAATAAAAGTTTGTGAAGAATGTTATAGCATCACAGCGGAAATGATTGGGCTTTCTTAAGTTACTTTCATATGAGGTTATGGACAATGTCCTTTTCTGGCGATGTTGCTTTTGCTTTCTTAAGGAGTTCTAAGGCATGAAAAATTACAGCTATTTTGTGCACTTTTTCTTCCCTTTTTTTCCACTTTTAAAAATGGACACAAAAGTATGTGAGATCTTAAACTTAACTCTCCAGTTGCCACCCAAATACCAGAGAACTGAAGAGTGAATTGAAAGAGTTTGTATTTAAAGCTTTGAAAGCAAAACGTGGTTAGAAAGCTCATGAATTGCCTGCATGCACTGTGAAATTTAGTATGCAAAAATCTCTATACATCTTCCCTTGTTATTTAGTTACCCTGAAAAGACTCCCTCCCCACAATTAAGTGGCAAGTCAGTCCCTTGAAATAATTGAGTCAATAGAATGGGGAAGGAAATAGTATGCACTCTCCATGAACGAAACTGTTAGAACTAAAGAACTATTTGTATGTTGAAGTGGAAACAAATATCATGAATAGTAGGGAAAGGAAGTAAGAATTTGAGAAGTAGATTGTCAAGAAGCAGCAGTGTCACAGACTTTAAGCATTGTAGCTAAAAAACCAAACCAAAACAAAAAAAAACCCTAAAAATGTTAGAAGGGTAACACTTGCACGTTTCTGTGTTATTTTGTTACTGCAAAGTGAGTGGTATGTTCGAGTCAGTAAATCCAATCTCCTGAAATTTGTGGTTGAAAGAATCAGAGTTTGTGGTATAGTGTCCAGTTCTTACATTCTGCAGTGGAAACCTAAAAGCTCAGATTGCCTCCTTTTTTGTTTTTGTTAAATATTGCTACAGTATACAATTTCACTGATAATTCCAAAGAGCCACTGTCATGATTTTATTTATTCTAAATAAATGTGTTCAGGGCAGGCTTTTCATAGATATTGTAATTTCAAACTGTGATTTATAGATTTATTTTATTTACAGCTTCTCAGTCTTACCTTTTTTTTTTACCCTTTCTTGGCTTTGTCTTTAAATGTTTCTAATCATAATTAGAGGAATTGTGCAATTAAGGAAAAACTGCAAATACAAGCTTGGTATATTATGGACACTCAGTTGAAATTATTGTTTCCAGTTGCCTTCTCCTGTTTCAGCATCCCGTGAGTTTTGGAGCAGTAGGTGTGTTTTTGCAAGTTGTATTCATAGCAAATCTGCATACAACGGAATCAAATGCCTGTTAAATACCCCTTCAGCCTTATGGCTTTAGCATTCATTTGTGCTTACACAAACCTACTGAGAGTATTGTGTATGTGACTGAAAGCACGATTTGGCCCTAAATACTTAAACATTGAATAAATGAAAACAGCACAAAGTCCTCTGGAGCTTTTTCAGTGGCCAGTGGGGTTTGCAAGGCGGGCGCTGGGTGTGTGTGACATCCATCCGAGAGATTGAGAATGTAGGGAATTCATGGAAAAAATCCAGCACTGTGCTGAAAATCCTTAGGGGGAAAAGTCAACCAGCTCCAGATGTTGACATGGTTGACTGGGAGCACATGAAGTGCTGTGGATTTAACTCTTACAGTCAGGGTGCTTTTTTTGTTTTAAGTCTCTGGCAACTGCCAGGGAAAAACACATTTTCATTTCAAGACAGATGAGATGGTGTGAGCAATTAAGTTGCACTGCCAACAGCTGGCTAAAAGAGAAGCGTTATTTATTAGTTTCATTTGTAATTGGATGAGACAGGAGTTCAGTCATTCTGAAAATACTATTTTTCCAACATCTGATCGGTATACTGATCACACAGAAATGAATTCTTACTGTGGACTGAGTTACCTATGAAATTGTGAAGTCAAGGCCATCAGTCTCATACATTTCTTTCAGAATAAAGTCAAATACTTGCAGCACCTTGATTCAATTAAAAATGTTTGAAAGCCTAACTGGTATGTAAGCAGCTAAAGAAGAATTTCAGCATTAGTTCTTAGCCATGGGGGATTTAAATAGCAAAGTGGGTCGATTTTATGATAACATCTTCAATTTTTATCACTATGCCTGGATATATTTTTATCATACTGTTTTCCTTGACATGGCTGATGAAATGGAACCCTGCTCCAGAAATACCTAAAGAAATTAATAGTCTCTTTTTTTTCTAATGAGTATTTTGATGAGGCTCTCCTGTGTTTCTTAAAATATGCTTTCAAATTCAATGAATTTATTCAGAAAGTGCTAGTTGTCTTGCCAAAATACCCGTGGTAGTCACATGCCACAGTTCTCTAAACAACAAAACCACGGTAAATAACTTCTAAACCTTTCTGAGTGGAATTACTGACGGTTTTCTTTGCATTTGGAAGTGCACTGAGGGTGTCTGAGCACCAAAAATTTCATTAATAAAGAATCTGATTGCTAAATATAAAATATAGTGTGTACAATTGACTTCTAGGGTCGTCTGTTGCTTTTGTGCCTGACAAGATATAAAAATGCTCTTTGAGGTGTATCTTGTGAAAGTATGGCTTGGATACATATTGCACTGCAGGCTTGTCACACCGCAGCGGCAACCTGCAGGCAAATTTCCTGAATGACTCTCTCTCCTCAAACGCTGAGGCTAGGCATCAGAAATTCAGTGTAAAGACTCTTCCAGTGATTTAAATGTGAAAGAAGTAGACAAAGCAGAGACTGAGAGCAACAGAGACAAGTCACTTAACTCTGTGTCACCTTAGGGATGAAATCCTTGTTTTGACAAGATAAACAATTTTGTTGTTGTTGTTATGCAATTAAAGGGGCATTGCTTGGACTGAGTCTACAAGTACCAACCAAGGGATGTGAGGGAGAGATGAAAGTATTACCTGTAGCATAGTTACAGCTTTTCAGGTTAGTATTAAAAGTATGTGTTCAAATCAGTTAATATTTTTGCCTTAGTTTCTCCTTTTGCAATTCATTCAGTGACATATTGCAAGGTAGCATGCCTACTGGACTCACAAGGAAGACCTGATTACTGTCAGTCTGATTTAATAGTTTTGAAAGGTTATCACTCTGCTTCTAAACTCTGTGTTCTCTGTTTTTATTATTGCATTTGCTATCTTCATACATACCCATACCTGCAGCATTTCTAAAAGTTAAACAGTGATTTTCACCTGAAAAGCATTTTACAGAGACATGGTTTTTATCTTAGTGTGTTATGAACACATAATTTTATACATTGAATAAGCAAAAATCCTTTGACTGCTTCTCATAAATATGAAAAGATGCCTTTATGCACTAGTCTACATCTTATCTCTCGCTTTGGAAACAGAATACCTCATTCATTCATATTCTGTGTCATTCTGCTCTTACAGTAATCCTGTCTACATATAAAACCCTGAAACTTCTCTTAAACACTCAATTCGGGTTCTAGGAATAAATAAAAAGGCAAATGTAACCTCAACTGCAACCAGAAAATTTGTTAGACTTTTTGAAACGTCAAGATTTTCAAAAGGGTAGGCATGCATTGCCAGGGAGTGTTTGCCAGAGGGAAGAGGAACCCTCAGAAAGCTAAGTCTGTAGCTGCCCACCAGTTGCCTTGCAATGAGTGCCTTTTGGTCTCTCCTCTGCTTCTCTTGCCTTCCTGACGCTTTCTGGTCATTTGATCATTCCCCACTGGCTCTCAGTGCCAGTTTTTGTTCTACCATCTATCTAAGTCATCTCATGTGGAGACAGATTTCCATATGGCTAAGGGTAAGCACGTTGGAATTGATACAGGACAAAGGAAGAACAGAAGGGAGACACTGTAGACTTGGTTTCCACTTGAGATTTTTAAGAGGCCTGGATCATGAATGAGTTTTTATTTAACTTAAGTGATCAGTATTTAATTTCATATTGATTAATCCACAAAAATTAGTTTTAGTGTAGACAAACTGAAGGCTGTATTAAAGTACCAGTTACTCAATAATTATAAAACATATATCCTAGTGTTTGAAGAAAAACCTTTAACTTAGCGAATTCTCATTAAGCCATGGTAAGCCTTCTGTTAAATTACATAGTTTGATGGAAATGACAAGGAGTTTATTTCTGGACTAAGGAATAAATAAGCACTGATACAAAAGCCCTTTGGCTTTATCCTCGTGTAGTCTCAGCATGCAACTATATAATGTTTGATTCATAAGCATCAAAAAAATACTAATACAATAAGCACATCACTTTTTCTTTAGTAACCATCTTAAAATGAAAAGTGACTTCAAATGTGTTACTGCCTCTTCTAGCTGTGCTACAAACTTATTTCCCTTCCCCACAGCCTGAAGCATTCTCACGATGAGTTATTTTTGCCTGTGGAGTGTTCTGGTGTTTGCAAGAGGTGTACTACCAATGGCATAATAATCCTGGCTTCTTCAGGAAAATGTCTGTTTCTTCTTACTCTACTCCCTCACAAATTACCCAGTTTGAACAGCTCTGGTTTAAAATATTCAGGGAGTTAGGGTTTAATCAGAGGTCAGGCTTTTAAATGAGTTAGGAATTAACAATTGAAGTAAATAATCTTAAACTGTTAGGTAAAGGGGAAAACAAAAAGCTTTGCTTATGTTGATTGAGAAGCAACAATCAGTAGGCTGCTGACAGTGAAAGTAAATGTAATCTGCACACTACATATTAGAAGCCTAGATACTTTTATATTTAGCTTTGCTTGTTATTTAGTTACATTTCAGCCTCACCTAGTCCAGGTTGTCTATGTACTTCTAAAGATACAGTTTTTTCCAAAGGGAACATGAGCAAGCAGAATTAAGGACGTATCTAGGCTGGAAGGGATCTCTGGATGCAGAGTTAGATCCAACTTAAAGGTGAATGAAATAAAAACTAAGTCTTTTTTTGGGGAATTCAGTGATGTATGTACTTTTGAAAGCTTTAAAGCTGTCTCCTAGATGCCTTTGGGCACTGAAGGTACAACTTGAAAGAAAGGAATTGTGCCTTTCTTCAGGATGTTGCTGTTCAACGTTGATTTTTAAAACTTTATTTTTATTTTTTAAAAAGTTTCCTATCTTAGTTTTCCAACAAGTTTGATCAGAAAGAACATTATGCTTCTCATGGCCTTTCACTTTCACCTGTTGCACTAAGTTAAGGGTCAAGAACAACGTTAAGATGAAATCCTGGCATTGCTCAAACCCAAGAATCCTTTGGTGTCTTGCCATAGAATATCTTCACATGTCGTCATGTTTGTCATGTGTGTTCATCATATGGTTATTACTATTATTAAAATTCTCATTATAGCCAACAACAGTTGTTTTACTTGCTCTTTGTATGTGTTCAAATGGCAGAACGGAGAGGCTTGCTGTCCTTGTTCCTTTCCACCCTTTTGCTCCAAAGTTACTTATGTGGGGCATAGGGAGCTTGCGATTTTTAAGCTGGATGTGTGCTGGCTTCTTAAACTGCTGCATTTCAAAGGGGTTAATTTATATATCTGTGAACTTAAGCAGATGATGGCCAGAGGGAGCAATAACACTAAAATTGTCCCAGTAAGACTGAGAAGGTGATCACCAGTGTCTTAAAGAAAAAACTCAAGCAGTACTCAAGAAAGAGATAATGCAAACACAGCTCTTTGAGCAGTGGAGGGCAGGATTTTACCCGCTTGCATAGTAAAAACTTCATTAATTTTAAGCAACGAGAAATTGTTGTGGATGAGGTTTCTGTGTGGCCATAGTGGTAATCTGATGTGTGCTACGGTTCCAAGATTCATGAGCTTTGAAATAAGTATGTTATAATGTAACTGGTTGAGGAGTTACAAGTTTTAAGAAAACCAGGACATTTCCTGTGGGCATTTTCACATTTTGCTATTCTTTTGAGATAGGGCTCTAAAGTGAGCTTTTCTTGTCATCATTTGAAGTGGACATAGTTTTTTAGGCTTTTTTGGTTGTGGGTTTGTTTTTTTTTTTCCCTCAGAGGTCTGTGTCTGCATGGAAAGGACACTGAGCTTTACTTCAGGAGTAATTACAATATTGTTTTGTATATTCTTTGAGTAATGGTAGGATTATATTTTTTTTTTCTTGTGTAAGTTTCCCTTGAAGTAAAAAGCAAACAAACAAAATCAAAACAAAAGCCTTCAAAGAGCCAAACAAACTATGGAAAAAAATGAAAAAAAAAAAAAAAAAGAAAAAGAGGATGTAAGCTGGAAAAGTGGACTTGCCAAATAATCTTTGGAAAGGCCCATGCAATGATATGAAGGAAGGAAAGGAATTATAGTAATCTTAGAATAAAAAATAGTCCTTAAAAGAATTAATAGTAGCATTTAGAAGAGGTACACCAGATAGAACAAGTATGTTTAGGAAAGTTTGAGATCCAAAAAGGTGTATATTTATATAAAGGTATAATATAACATTAAATTGAGAAGGAACCTAACTGTGATGTTTTGTTGTTGTTGTTTAAACAGTTGGACAAACAGAACATTCCAGTGCAACTTTGAAGGAAGACACTGAAACTATGGAGACAAGTCCACCTGACTCAAGCACCAAGGACAATGTAGATGCTGAGAAAGAGGATTCTAATGCAGTTAAACAGTTGCCATCTTCAGAAGAAGAGGCAGAAGACCACACATCGGAGCCACAGTCGTATGATCTGGGTTTTAAAAAGGTTTTTAAATTTGTTGGATTTAGATTCACAGTGAAGAAGGAAAAAACGGGAAAATCAGAACCAGTTCAACTGCTTACTGTAAAAAAGGAAACACAAGCCGCTGAAGGAGCTGGTGATCAAAAAGAGGTCAGTTCAGAAGAAACAGTGATGCCTGAGGATGCACCCTCTACAGAAGACAATACCAAAGACACACTGAAGAGTGAAAAAACAGAAGATGAATCTCCTAAAACACCAGAAGCAAATGAGATTTGTTCTCAGTCAGCTGCCTTAGCCACTGATACTACATCACCATTAAGAAAATTTTTTACTCAGGGGTGGACTGGATTTAGAAAAAAGAAGAGCTTTAGGAAGCCTAAAGAAGATGAACTGCTTTCTTCTACAAAAGAAGAGGATCAAGAAAAAGAGGAGGCAACATTAACAACCGAAACCAGTGAAAAGAAGTCTGAGTTTGAGAAGCAAGATGAAGAGAGGAACGTGACGGAAGTAACTATTGAAGAGCATGAGAAGGAGCAAACTAAAGGTGAACAGCAGGAATCAAAAAAGATTGTGGCAGACATAGGAGCCAAAGCAAGTGAGAAGGAAGAGCTAATCGAGCATGATGAGCAGGCACAAAAAGAGGATGTAGCAGCAGCAGTTGTTAAAGACGGTACTGAGGAGAAAAAGGCTGATGATGATCAAGAAGGGAGACTGGTGGAAGTCTCAGAAGATCTTGGCAAAAAGGAAGAAGAAACTGAAGAAGGAGGTAAAGAAAGTGAGGTGACAGAGAAATCACTAGAAACAAGGTCAGCGGTACCACTTGTCACTGACAGTGTGAATGGAGAATTGAAAACATCCTCAGAAGTCGTAGCTGCAGGAGAAAAACTGGAGTCAATGGAGAAGTGTGAGATAGATGACAGAACTGAAATACTCTCCGAAGCAGGACCTTTGGCAACTGAAATTTCTAGTGAACAGCTTAAACCTGAAGGAAGAGAAGGAGATAAACCTGCTCCACCGGGGAAAGAAACATTTAATGAAAAACCAGAGGAAGCAGAATTTAAAATGTCACCCACAGCAGAAGACATTTCACCAGGAGAAGCTCCAGATAGAACCACAGAGAAGAGAGAAAGCAAAGAACATGAGACAAAACTGCCTCTGGATTCTCCTGGATTGAAGTCCTTTTCTACTTCTGAACATTCAGTTGACACAGAGGGTGATCAACAGTCAATCAAACCCACTGATGGACTTCAGGGAAAAACTGACGTAGTTATGACTGATACTGTCAAAGCAGATGAAGTAATCCCAGAAATAACTCCTGAAGAGGCAGCTGAAAAGAGGCCTCCAGAAGGTATCACAAATGAAGCTGAACTGCTGTCTTCTCAAGAAAAAGCTAAGCTGCAAGGTAGCCCTTTAAAGAAACTTTTTACAGGTACTGGATTAAAAAAATTGTCTGGAAAGAAGCATAAAGGCAAAAGAGAAGAATCTAAGTTAGGGGAACAGGGCGAACAAATTCAGCACTTATCAGATTCCCCAGATAGTCCAGAGGAACAAAAGGGGGAGAGTTCTGCTTCTTCTCCCGAAGAGATGAATGAAGTTCCTTCTTTGGAAAAACCTGTAAATGGAATTCAAGTCACTGAAAATGAAGATGCTGCAGTTTCAGATGTGGAGCGAAAAAGAGAAAGTGTTACACCCTGGGCATCATTTAAAAAGATGGTGACTCCCAAGAAACGTGTCAGAAGATCTTCTGAAAGTGATAAAGAAGAAGAAATTGATAAGACAAAGAGTGTTGCGATGTCTGCGACTGAAAACACTGTTGATGAAAATCAGGGAGAATTAAAAGAAAATGGGATAGACCAGAAACCAGAGAAAACCACAGAAGAGCCCAAAAGAAAGGTTGATACCTCTGTGTCCTGGGAGGCTTTTATATGTGTTGGCTCTTCAAAGAAAAGAGCCAGGAAGTCGTCATCATCTGATGAAGAAACGGAACATAAGCTCGGACAAGAGAGCCAAAAACCAGAAGAGTCTGGACAGAGCAAAGAAACAGCAACAGATGGAATTCTTGCTAGTTCTCAGGAGAGCGATCAAGGACAAGGGAATTCTTCCCCAGAACAAGCTGGAAGCCCATCCGAAGGTGAAGGTATTTCAACATGGGAATCATTTAAAAGGCTAGTCACTCCAAGAAGGAGATCCAAAACCAGAATGGAAGAAAGAACCGAAGACTCTGTTGTGGGATCTAGCCTGGAACATTCCACATCAGATGGTGAACCTGGAAAAGATGAATCGTGGGTCCCATTTAGAAAACTGATGCCTGGGCGTCGGAAGAAGAAGTCAGATGGAAAGCCAGCACCATCTCATCTGAAACAAGCAAGAGACGACATGGCAGAAACAACTGAAGAAGATTCAGATATTCCAGCTGTTGTTCCTTTATCTGAATACGAAGCAGCAGAGCAGGAGAAAATTGAAGCCCAACAAACGAAAGATGCTGAAGTGATGAGAGAACAAACCTCAGAGGAAGAGAGAGGAGAAAAATTAGAGGAGACCCTAAGAATTGAGCAAGCACATGAAGGACTGGTACATGCAGTTACTGTTACTGTTGTGGAAGGGGAAAGAGCGGTTACCAGTATTGAAGAAAGGTCACCATCTTGGATATCTGCCGCTCTGACAGAGTGCATTGAGCAGGCAAAAGAAGAAGAGGAGAAGGAAACTGAGAAAACATTGGAATCAGGTGTTATTGTGGAAAAAGCAGTGGTAGCTGATAAGACAGTGTCAGAGACAAGAAAGGATGTAAGTGATGACGTCACAACAAGTGAAACAGAGCTAACCTCAGAAGCTGTGACAGCTCTGGAGGAGAGAGCAGAAGCTTCCTGTGCTGAAGAAACGATGGAAATGTCCCTTGCTGAGGAGACAACTGAGATGGTTTCTGCTGTTTCACAGTTGATAGAAACCCCAGATACTACAGAGGAAGTTACACCTGTACAAGAAGTAGAGGCCACTGAACAAAATTTGAAAGAATTAGACAAACAGACGCAAAAAGTTCTTCATGAAGTTGCTGAAAGAGTCAAGTCAGCAGATATAGCACAGATGGTTAGTGAAAGAACTGTGACAGCAACTATAACTACAACAATACAAGAAATTGAATCAGAAGTGAAAGATGGGGACGTTGTAGGCCAGGAAACTGATTTGCTTGAACAGTCTTTGGAAAAAGGAGAACACAAGGAGGATGGTCTCCAGCCTCAGGAAAGTGCAGAGAGCATTCAGGGCCAAAACAAAGTTGAAGAAAGCGTTCTACATGAAGATTCAGAGAAAAGTGAAATATCTGCTGCAATGAAAGAAAACACAGAAGGATACGAAAATGTAGATTTATTGAGAGATGAAAGCCAGGGGCAAGCATGTGAAGAAGCAGTTGTAAAAGACCATGAAGAAATATCTGAAGTAGAAACTTCATCGCCTGATGGAGAGTTTCACAGCATCAAAGCAGTCACTCCCAAGGCAGAGCCTTTTGAAAAGCAGGAGCCTTCAGGACAAGAGAAGGTGTCCATAACAAAGTTGACAGTAGATGAGACTAGAGATGAATGTATTCCAGAAGTACAGCCTGCGGTAAGTATTGCATGCCACACAAAGGTCGATTGGTCAGAGTCAGCAAGTGTTAGGTGTTATACCTAATTCAGAACTGGTTTGTGGCAACATTGCTGTCAAGGACCTTCTTTGTGCAGTCTGAGGCAACTGAAGTTCATTTCCAGAGAGACACACATATGTGTTCAGAAGCAGCAGCCACTGAGGCTTCTATGCAGAGTGAGGTAGATGCAATTCCTCCAGAAATGGAGTGGGAGATGGTATTTATGGATCCAAAGGTGCTGAAACAATTGCTGTTACGGCTTCTGCACAGCATAATATGACTGAAGGTGTTATATAAACACCTGAGATTAGATATGTGATCTATAGAGTGTCATACGTAGTGAATGGTATCTTCATTTGTAAGCGGAGATACAATTGTAACTGGTGTATCTCTGGAAAGAGAGAGGAAAATTAACTACACCACTTTACACAGCTTTAAGTGTGCAGGATTTATGGTGGCTGATGTGTTGATACCTTTTTCCCTGCATCAGCATCCTCTTCCTGGCTTACTCTTTGTTTCAAGTGCTGTTGACTGTCCTTTGTTTTGGACCACCCTTTGTTTAATAAACTATGTGTCCCAAGAAAGTGAACACAAGCTGAGATATTGGTGACCCACTGGTGTCATCACCTCACACTCTTTCCATAACTCTCCACCTTTTGCTTGTTCCTTCTGATGTTTTTTCACCCAGAATATTCCTGGTCACTCTGTACTCTTACGCTTGTTCACAGGTCTGTTGTATTTCTCTGCAGGTGCAGGACAAGACAGAGGACGAAACCTCTTCCTTGGGGCTTACAGATGAAGAGCCCGTGCCACTGAAAGGAGAGGGCAAAAGCCTTGCTGTGGGACCAGAGTGTGCAGAGGCAGTTGTCACCGTAGCCCCTGTTAAGCCTGAAAGACAGGATGAAATTCCTGACTTAGAACAGCAAGCTTATACTAAAGTTGTTCCTAGTAGGGCATCTGCCCAGAGAGAGGAAGAGGATGATGATGCTATGCTTCTTGGAGTAAAAAGCACAGAAGTTACTGTTACTGAGGTTCTGCTGCAGAACGAGGTAAAAACCTCTGCCCTTCCTTCAGAAACAATTGTCTTGGCAGCAGCTGCAGATGCTGAGCCAAGTTTGAAGGAAGAGGCTGGCAGGCACATTACAGCAGAAGACTCTGTGCCCATCCTAGAGCCACAGTGTAGAGAAAAAACAACTGAAACCACCTTGCTGAGTGATGAAGCAGAAGGTGGCAAAATGGAAGATGCTACATGCGAAAATGAAACACACTTGAGGAGTGGTACCATAGTCACTGAAGTTCCTGTGCAGATTGAAGCGGACAGCATATCTAATTTAGCTTCAACATGCCCAGATATCACTGAAAATGGAAACAATGCCCTGGCTGACGTAAGTCCTGAGAAATGTGAAGCACCAAGCAGCTTAGCTGTAGAAGAGACTGTAGCAAAAGTAGAAGAACTTGTAGAAACCTCAAACTGTCAAGACTTTCAGAAAGAAGATAACAAAAATGAGCAATTGACGGAAAGCGCCAAAGAAGTATTTGAATCTGAAGAACAGGAAGCTGTGAGAAGTGATGAATGTTCAACTGTTGTACAGCAAGAGGTTTTAACTGAACAAGAGGAAGGCTCTGACTCAGAGGCTCTGAAAGAGCCTGTAGCAGCTGCAGCAGTTGAAGAGCATGTCACAGCAGAAACCATAACACCCGCAGACATGACAGCTGAAACTGTACAGCCCTTGGCAACCACACCAGAGCAAATGGCTTCTGAAGAGGTCCCGGGTACTACAGTTGACTATTCAGGCTGTGAGACTGCAGAACTTGCTAGTACAGAAGCACTCAAGCCTGCAGTTACTCCTGCATTCATGAACGGAATATTGGAGGAGCAAGAGAAGACCCAGAGTGCAGGGCAACCCAAAGAAAATGGTTTTCCTCTAAGGGACAGTCTATCTCTCACCCATATGGAATTTGAGAAGGACATTGTTCAGTCTGTGACTATAGAGTCCCAGAGTACAAAAATCGTATTGAACGCTATCCAGACGGCTGTACACAAATTGGCAGAAGCAGAAGAGTCAGCTGCCTTTGAGTCAGAGACACACGCTAAGTCCACAGGGAAAAGCCCATCCGATACAAATATGCCCGAACTTCTGGAAACTACGCAGGTGGATCATCAACTTCCAGTAGAAGAGGAAGAGAAATGGAGTAAAGAACAAGAGCTCCAGCAATCGGCAATAGTCAAAACTGCTGCCTTAGCAGAGGCTGCAGAAATTCGTGCATCTGCTGAGAAAACAAAAGACATGCTGTTAACTTCTGAGATGCTGAAAGATGGACAAAGTCAGAATTCTTTAACAATTGTGACTAGCCCTGAAGATGTTTCAAGGGAAAGTGTGAGACTCCAGAAACCAGCACTAGAACCAAATACTTCAGAAGATTCAACCAAAGACTTGCACTCGCCAAAATTAAGGGAAAAAGAGTTTGGGCAGGTTATGGAAATCACAGACCAACATACAGCTCAGCAGACATGCAGAGAAAATGAGGCAGAACAACATCAGCTGCCAGTAGAAGATGGGAAAACACAGATATGGGAGGATGATGGTTGCCAAGAAGAAACATCTTGTGATATTCCACAAAGTCAGAACTTGGTGGCTTCTGAGGCCTTGAATGTAAGTAGCATTTTTAGCCAGTAATTTTTTGTTGTTGTTTGTTGTGTCTCTAATGTATATATACATTTTTTAAATTTTGGTGAAAGGCAGCTGCTCCCCAGTTTAACCAACAAGACACATTTTTTTGTTTGTTTTTCTGGTTTTTTCCTCCCCCCGCCTCATTTTACTGCCCCTCTCTCTGGCCACTCAACACATTGTTTCTTTTCTGTACCCTCACGTTTATGGGCTTTGACTTGGCCTGTAGTTTAGGGTGGTATTCCTGGGAGGGAGAAAATGTGGTTCCAGTTTTCCTAGCTATGCATTCACATGGCACATGTTTAATGTAGAGGATTTAAGCTGCAAACACATATGCTCTCTAAAATTTTAAACAATGTGAGTGTTGCCTTCCATGGTAAAGCTGGAGTGCCTCATGTACCAAGGCTATTTGCACTTCAGTGAAATATGAATCAGAAATAATAGGTACAATGTCTCTAGGATGATATCTCTAAATATCTCTAGGATATTTACTGCACTTGTTTCATTAAGACATAAGACCTTTATCTCTATCTGTGAGGACTGCTTGGGAAAAGAAAGAATTCTTGAGAGATGAAGCTGTCATTAATAAAGCTTTTTTTTTTTTTTTACTGTCATATTTCTTTCAGATGTGCTAAGCATCCATGTGGCATTTGGAGAGATGCCAGTCCTAGAGAACAACTGACAATCCTGCAACTGAACCAGGAGCTTTATTCATTACCCTTTATTCTTGGATGTTAACATTTGCCCTTTTGAAGACCTCACCTTTATTGTCATTTCTATTAAAAAAACAATGCCTTTAATGTTGGCTATATCCACACATGTGTTTCATTCCCCTCCCCACCCCCTAAAAAATACACCTTTTAGACTGGAGATGCACAACTGAGTGAATGGACAGACCACTGAAATTTGTGCCACGGTTGTTGCCATCCCCTCACTTGTGTCCTGTCTGTCCCATCTCCTTGAATCCTTTCACTCATCCCTGATCCTCCCTCCCTTCTTTCTGTGGTCTCCCTTACCCCTCACACCTTCCACAGCTGCCTTGTTTTGACCTAAGAGTGGCCGTAAATGCCGCTCGACTGGCGTGTGAGGGGCAAGAGAAGGGCTGACTGATGACAACACATAAGACTTCTGGCCAAGTAGCAGACGTGTCTTTATCAAACAGCAGGAACTGGACCACGCACAACTTCTTGAGTGAGACGCTCAAGATGGCTGCCTTTGAGTCCCATTCAGGTATCTCTATCCACCCTTCAGTTGTGTTTGTGCAGGCCTGATTTAGTCAGAAATGATTTCTACAGTGTAGCTTGAGAGGAGATTGAGAATACCCTTCTTCCGTTGTTCCAGACTTCAGGTCTCAGGACTGGATTGTAATGTGTTGAATATTTATATGTATGTCTTAAACCCATTTCTGATTTTAATGTAGAGCTATGATACTTCTGTACTATTTAGGCATACCCTTAAGTGAATTTTGTAGAGTAGCCTGGAGAGGAAATTGATACTATTGGAGCAGAAATCAATAACATGTAGTTTCCTATTTATTGTTCCAGGTTTTTCCCCTTGTAAAATCTCTCAAAAACTTGGCTGTCTTGCTTTGAATATTTATATGTATGTCTTAAACCCAGGTCTGATTTTAATGTAGAACTAAAGAAACAAGGAGAGCCCTGGCCTGTGTCAGATCCACCAATCACTTCTACCACAACCCACAAATCTCACCCCTTCTCCTTCCAGGGTCTGCTCATTTCTGGTCACTGTCCCTTCCACCTCCAGGCCTTTCCCCATACTTACACTGTCTAACATCCTTCCTGCCTACAAGCTTCCTCCTTTCCCAGCCCCTGCCTGAACCTTTTTCCCACCACAGCGTTTCCTGAAATCCTCCCCACTCCTAACTGTTCCCTCTCCTTACTGTGGGGGGATTAGGAAGGAAGGTAAAGGCTTGGCGAGGAATTCTGTCTTGGATTGCAAAAAAAGCTGGACGAGACCAGTGGGGTGCTGAGATCTTAAAAACCTTCATGTAAGGTGGACTAGACTGACAACAACTGTAAGCCAGAGTGAGCAGGATGAGCTAAAGACAGAAAGAAGCCCCAAAACTGAGAGCCTTGGGACTCCCAACAGGAACTGGTCCTCTCTTTTGTTGTTCACATTAAAATCAAATAGGGGGTACAAGTCAGTACTTTCAGCTCTGATTTCTAAAGTGAAGGTTACAGATCGCACTTTGTGAAACTGACGCCCATCAAGGTGAACAATAGCTCACTATCCTACCTGTATAGTAATTTATTTTAAAATCAACTTTTAGTGTACAAAATGCTCTTGTTATGGCAGGTGCTTGCCTCTCCTGGAGGCTGCACGTAACAGCAAGCAATGTGACTGATTGCACTGGTGTGATTGCACCATCTGGTGCTGCCCTGCGTGGAAGCATCAAAAAAACTTTTCCTTACCTCAGAGCAAATTATATAAATATTTAAAGCCAAACAATGTGGTTTCAAACAACCCAGTCTTATCTCTGTCCACTACGAGCAGCAGCTTTCCCCCTTAGCTTTGGGCAATTCCAACAACCTCGATTGGTTTCCACAGGTTTAAGTTGGCTTGCAAGTTAATTGTGCTCTTAATAACACCTCACAAGTGCAAACTTGGCTGAATTTGTACAAATTGTATACCTACGTACGTTAAGCCATATATTGCAATAACTGCAGCAGGTAAAATGAAATAACAGTAGCATGACCTGTGTAATCCTAATTCTTAGCATTTGTAGCTCCAAAGCTGTTAATAATGTGTAAAGTTAATTCTTGTCTGAACCTCATTTAAATAAAGCTAGCTTTACCACAAGTGTAAATTGTCTGTTGGTAGTAAATGGACAGGCGAGTGCTTTAACTTGCCCGTTTTCTCCATTAATCCAGGGCCTAGGTAAGCAATGCAACAAACTTAACTATAAAACAAATACAAAAGCTGCTTCTTAGAACTGATGGCTAAAAGACACTGCACCTGAAACCACGCTGGCGGTGCAAGGAGCATGCCTCCACAGAAAGGCAGTACTTTGTTCCAGCATATTGCTTTGGCCTCTGAAACACTTATTTGAGACTGTGACTTCTGGCCTGTGCTTAAAAGCTTGAAGCTTTCTCTAATCCAATGTATTGGGTTACCAAATTTGATTTTGTGTTTTTAAGGTAGATTTTCATTGATTAAATAAAGTACAACTGCAGATTTGTTCTAATGTGTGTATATGGTGGATTTTTTTCAGCTTGCTTAATGTAAATTACTTTCTGATGGTTGCTTCATCTTCAGAGAGTTAGATTTGCTCCTGACAATTCATTTGTTGTTGACTGATGTTCAGCTTTTGGTGTGAGTTAAAGGAACTAAATATAGAATTAAACTGTGATTTGGTTGTAAGTTTCTACAAAATATGCATACTTCAGAAGAAGCAGTAGGTATAAGGTATTTCAGAAGATGGGAACAAAATCCCTCCCCATTCAATTCAAGGGAACAATATTCAGTGAGTCAGAATGAAAAAAAAAAAATCACAGAATCATATGCCTTGTTGATATGAGTGAAGTACAAAAAAACCTCACCAAAGTGACAACATGGAGGTCCACAAAAAAATTGGCACAGAGTAGGAGATTAAGGGCCTTAAGCCCATACCTGGTATCTTCTAAGTTCCCCTATTTCTGCTTAGCTGGGGTATACTCCTCATGGCACTGAAAATTCACAATGTTTCTGATTTGCATTCATAGACTGGGCCTCAGACATTACATTTTTCCAGTTGTCCATTATGCTGTGGCTGAGGTATCTCAAAAGACTAGCAGATTCACACCTGAACTCATCTTGTAAAGCTACACATTTACCTTCCTCTCTCAGCTAAGACGCTAAATCTGGTACCTGCAAGTGCTTTCCTGCACTGTGGCTGCAGAAAGCACAGGGATGTTGAAACACTGTACGGATCTCTGTCCCTATTCTTGCTTCCACATTGCATCAGGGGGGCTTCTGCTGCAGGTGACTGACCTTACTGTCCAACTCTGGCGTCTGGAGGTGTAGGTCAAGTCAGCATCTCTCAGTAGAATTTGTGGTCAGGGCACACAGCCTCTGCCAGTCCTTTTGCAAGGTTTATGCATTTATGCTGTTCTGTTACTGGTTAACAGAATAATAAATAAAGTAGGAATTGGAAGACCAAGCTTCTTGCGTCCCAGGGAGGTTTGTATGCTATTTTATCTTTTGTAAGGTTATTTTATTAGCAATAGCTCAAGTATTCTGCCTATTAGCTCAAGCTAGGGAAGAGGATCTGGTTTTCCCATTCAAATCCAGAACATATGGCAAGCAGCTGTGCTCACTGAGGAACCTGCACAGCTTCCATACAGCAAGTGCTGGGGATGGTCAGGCAGCTTGCCAAACACACAGAAGATTCCTGAGATGGTCATGTCCAGATACCAAACACTAGATATTTGTCATTCATACTACCACGTGGGAATGGAGCAGGCCTGAGGAGGCTGATGGCCCTGCAAGGGAGGATGTGGTTTGGAATGAGGGGCAATGGGGAGCAGAAGGCCAGTGAGGTTGGCAGCACAGGGTTTGGAGTCCTGATTTTGGGCAAATGGATGCAATGTGGTAAAAGAGGCTGACTTGTAGCTCTGTAAACATTTTAAAGTGCTGCTAGCAAGATGGAAGCTTAGCCACCACAATACTAATAACTCATATAGGGCTCATGCAATTTCAACTCAAACGCTAAATTTAGTCTTAAAGTATGAAAGATAAAGCTACAGTAAAGGCCTGTATCTGTTCTGCTCCAACACTCACTTGAAAAAAAAAGTAATATCAACTCTTTAAAATAGGAAGAACAGTTTTAAGAAGTGTCTCTTGTTCAAGCCTTGAAATGACATCTGTGTCCAGAGCTTGAAAAACCCAAATATCTCAGTCCTTAGTGCAAGGAGTAATGATATGATGAAATGAGGGAAGTAGAAGCCCAATATGTCATGGGAGCTGCTTCCTGGGTATGGTCTCTGTGTAAAGTCCTGTGGCAGCTTCACCCCGTCCTCACAGTCTAGAGTACAGTTATGTTCTCTGTCCCTCCTACAAAGACACCAGATTAGAAAGAAGAACCAGCAACGTGCTGTTCCCTCTAAGCAACTAGACAAGAGTGAATTGTAAAAAACTGCAAGGCATTTACAAGCCAGCTGCTCTCCTGCAAGGCAGATATCCGAAGAAGCCTTCGGGAAGTGGTCTGACTTCAATCCTTGCCTCCTCCTCAGTGCAGCTATCCCCTTGTCACAGTCTTGTGTGGCCCCTCAGCCTCAGACTGCTTGGCCTCTTCTCCCCTGCTTGAGACCGCTGCTTAGTAAGCATGTTCCTTGTGAACTTTTAAACTCACTTCTAGATTTCCAGCAGCCAGTCCCAGGGTCTACGTGACATAGTGGTGCCTGTAATTTCCCATAGAAACAGCTGTATGAAGTGGAAAACTTGTCATACAACCTCCTGTACTAACACTTCTCTCTTTCACCTTTCCAGTGGTAGCTGTGATGCTCACAAACTGAAAGACAAAGAGAGGTGATGCTCAGTCAATACTTGAGAGCAGCTACCTGGGTAATGCATGCTCCAGGATTCAGGGTGCCCAGACCTGGGGCTTGAATCCAGGGTTCCGGGTTGCCTCCACTCCACACAGCATTGGGAGCGAGTTTCTCATGCATCTGGCCCCAGCCACCAGCGCTAGCATGGCCTCTTGTGCGTGCCGAGACTCTCTGGCAAGGCATTGAGGGAGGAGAGCAAACAGGGGAGGAGGGTGACCAGGATTTGGATTTCACTTGCTCTTGTAGTTGAAGAGGTGGCTAAAAAGAAGTAAAGTTTTCAGGCTGGCTCACTAAAGCAAAGGAGGCTGGTGGGTTATGTACAGCTCCAAGGGAAGGCTGTGCCTGAGGAAGACAGGGCAAGAGGGGAAAGGTTGGCCAGACTGTTTGAGATGCTGACTGAAAAGCTAGCCTTCCCCACAGTCCCTCGTGGTAATCTGGGTGTTCACTCAGAGAAAAATTTGCTTAATCCAAATGCATTTGTTTATTTTATCTCCCAGATGATGTTCTCACTATCATTTCACGAGAGCAATTAAGAGTTACAAAGACAAATGTGACCTGCCTATTATTCTGAATCTGATACAATCTCCTTTACAATACAATATTTGCTGAACAATCTTGAAAAATCATATTATTCTCTTTGGCATAAGTCTCCCTGCTGGGGAGATGCTTTTATTGGATTTTTGCATAATCTGTCTTGATCCTACAATTGGATTCAGGCTCATACATCCTCTCTCCTCCCCGCAGTTGAGCCAGTTAATGCCTCGCAGATGCAAGGGAGGAACTTGTATCAGCATGAACGGTGTGGCAGAGGCTGGGCATTCTGCTTACAGTTCTTCATACAAAAGTATATTTAATTATTAAAAAAAACCCAAAAGAAAAACCCTTTAAGCCAGTATTGATACTGATGGGTAGAAGTAGGTTCATATTCACTGTGTCAGCATATGGACTATGCTAAAATTGCTATTTTGTTTTGTTCCACTGATAACCAAGAGGAGCTCATGGAAAGGAAAGGTACTTCTTTCTGCAATATTTTCTTCAAGGCTCTGGATATTCCTGTTATTTGTTAGTTATTAATTTTTCCAATAAAAGAGATATCACATTTTGTTTACACTTTCCTATTAAGAGCTTGGGTCACTGGGGAGCATCAAGCCTTACAAATAGTAGAGATGGTTTTACTTAAAACTTCAAAAACTCCTATTTTGGCTTGTGGCTAAATGCACAGGAGCATAATGATGATGCACTATGGCAAATCAATCTGCTACACTTCTAGATCATACTGTAGAAAGAAAGAACCTTGGCACATCACTGAAAAATAATGTAATGCCTCTTGAATTTTGAGTTGTAAACTATGTAAGGTATTGATTAATTGTCCCCACTGAATGGCAAGATACATCTGACAGGAAAGTAGCAGTGAGTGGTACTTAAAACATACAGGGAAGCTGAAGAGCACAGTTGGAGGACTGCAGAAGCAGAGACAAACCTGTAACAAGTGATGTAAGATTGCTGTGACTGTAAACAAAACTGTTTATGACAAAGCTGGCATTAGAAGAAAACCAGAGAGGCTCCACAATCTGTTGCAGATTGAAATTGAAAACCAGAAAGATACTGAAATGACTTGGGAAAAAAAAAAAAAAAGCGAGTCCTTTCATTGAATATTAATTTGTGATGTTTGCAGAGTAAAGAGAGAGTAAAACAGCTCATCCAGAGCAGTCAGGGAAAGCAGGATGTATGCAAGGAGTGAGAGCTTCCTGGGTGCTGCAAATCTCACTCTGCACAGCCAGTGGGAAATGGAAGAAGAAAAGTGGGATCTCGTTTATTTATTCTCTACCTTTTTGGGGTTTTGTACTGTAACCAGGAAATATACAGTACTGGATTGGACCATGGTTTATGTACTGGACTTTTAGAATTTCTGTCCTTAAGACCACTGCACTTTACCTGAATATACTTTTGCAGAACTCAAGCCTGCTGTGACTATAGGCTGCTCCTCCAGGCCCAAACATTCTGAACCACTCATTGCTATATTCAAATTCCCTTCATGATGAACAAAAAACCACTGTGAAGATAGTGCTTTCTCTTTGTACAGGAAAAAATGGAGTAAGAGTTTTAAAAATTTGCTAAAACCAGGAAATATGAAAGTATCTGGACACCTAAGTACGATTTGTGAAGTATAAAGTTCAGCGTAGCTCCGTTTTTCCCCTCATTATCTGTTTTCTGAAGCAACAGAAAGGGACTGGCTCTTACTCCAGATATAGGACACAGACCAAAGTATAGAAGGTTATGTTTGAATTTTAAATGAACTGGACTGAAATATTAATGCTTCTTGAGCTCAGAAGAGCTAAAAACAGACTTTTGAATGAGCAGTGCTAAGGTTAGCCTGTTTTATATTCAACAAAAAAGTACACTTCTTTTGGATTCTGTTGTGAACTCAAAATGTAACCAAACTGTAGGAACAGAGTGTCCCTAAAGGGAGAAGATACCCTATTTTTTAAGCAGGAAAAAGTAAATAGTAGCTGCTGCTTGGAGAATTAATGTTTTTCACTTCCCCCCCCTCGCCCTTGGAAAGTGGTGCTCTATGTGTGCATGTGTGCCTCCATGCATGTACTCCCACTGACAGGATATGCTCAGGCTCTGTCTCCTCTCTGGACCTGGGGACAGGGAATTGTGGCAGCTATACTGAAGAGAAAATAATTACTTCCCCTTGGCCTTGTACTCCCCTAACATAGCTGGAATGCAGTGTACAGGGAAGCTCCAGTGAAGTTTCACTGCCACCTACTCATCAGCCCTGTTTCTTTCCTGGCAGCACTGCCAAAAGAGTGTGCAGACACAAAACAAATTCTTGGGGCTCGTATCACCTTTCCATCCTGTTCTCCTCACTCGGGGCCAAGGGTCTTGTCATGTCTGGACATCCCAGGGGCTGAGGAGGGACCTGAGGATCCCAAGTCCTCACTGTGGACGCTGTTCTTTGCTGCTCTCCAAGCCCCTTCTGCCTCCAGCATGTCTCCCTGCAGGAACCGAATGCTCAGATCTGAAGGTTTCCTTTTCTGCACAGAGGCAAAAATTTCAATAAAAGTAATACATCCTGGAGTATTACATCCTAGGAAACTGACTCTGCCTCTCACCCTTCACAACATTTATTCCCATATATATTCCTACCTATCTATCAATCATTACCTCAAAGTGCTTACAGCAGGAAAGGCAGATACTCATTCAAGGCTCTCCCACAGGTCTTCCCATGGCAGCACCCTTGCCAAGATGCTGAGGACAAGGGCAGGTCAGTGGCAGCGAAAGTGTCCTTTCCTGCCTTCTGAATGATTGAGTGACACCAAAGCACCAGCTCGGTCTTGGTCAGCCCTTCATGGCAGATGTAGCAGTATAAGAAAATTATTTTCTCATCAGTGAAGATGTGAAAAGGTCCCTCCCTTGTGTACCTGCTGCTGCAACAGTTTGTGCCTTTGAGTGTTCCTCTGTACCCCACCACGCAAAGGGCTGTGCCCTCCGGGGAGGCTGCGAGAGTCCTTTCTGGCACCTCTGGCTTGCCAGGGCAGCCTCTCGATGCAGGAATGCTGCTGCCACAGAAATACTCTCCGGGGTGCAGAGCCCACCGCCGAGAGGGGCTGCGGGAGGGTGAGCAGGAGGCCTGCTGGGTGGCTGCACTGGAGCGACTGCACCACCTAGTGCTGTCTTCTGCAAGCTCACCGCTCGCCTTCCAGCCAGACACAGGCTCAGCTGCCGTCTCTCTACTCCACACGGGTGGCACTGCAAGTGCTGGAGAAAGTGATGTGGCAGGGGCAGCAGCTTCTTCTGCCGCTGGCTTCCCTGTTCGATGCGTGTCCATCCAGCGCAGACAGCCGGCTGTTAAAGAGAAGCAGCATGACACGGCCGTAGCTTGTGTCAGTGAGTGTCGGCACAAAATGCATGGGTGAAACAGTGAGCTATTGCATTGGGCTGTGAAGGGGCAATGCANNNCAGAAATACTCTCCGGGGTGCAGAGCCCACCGCCGAGAGGGGCTGCGGGAGGGTGAGCAGGAGGCCTGCTGGGTGGCTGCACTGGAGCGACTGCACCACCTAGTGCTGTCTTCTGCAAGCTCACCGCTCGCCTTCCAGCCAGACACAGGCTCAGCTGCCGTCTCTCTACTCCACACGGGTGGCACTGCAAGTGCTGGAGAAAGTGATGTGGCAGGGTCAGCAGCTTCTTCTGCCGCTGGCTTCCCTGTTCGATGCGTGTCCATCCAGCGCAGACAGCCGGCTGTTAAAGAGAAGCAGCATGACACGGCCGTAGCTTGTGTCAGTGAGTGTCGGCACAAAATGCATGGGTGAAACAGTGAGCTATTGCATTGGGCTGTGAAGGGGCAATGCAAGGTGAGTCCCAGGCTGCTGGCTGTATCCAGTGCCAGGCTGAATAGAGTCAGACAGCAGCAGCAGTAGGGCCCAGACCCACTGTGGCTGCTCGCTTGGCCCCTGCTCAGGTGCTGCCCCACGGCCTCACTCTTGTGAGGGCCTTGTGGGGAGAGCAGCACCTCTTGGCTGCAGGAATGGCCACATCTATGTTGGAGACCAAGGCCAGAGGGAGAGAGAAACTCTGCTGCCCCTGCAGCCCTACAAAAGTGACTGTGTGGTAGTTTCTGATAAGCCTGAAGGTCTTTAGATGTAACCACAACAAGCCACGGAAAAGTGCAGACCAGACTTTTGAGATGGAAGGCAGGAAAACACCAGCTTAACCCAAAAGGCCTTTGGCAGCAGGTGCTGCAGCAGCTGGGCTGCTGAGGCTCTCCTGCTTTCTGAGGTGACAGAGGAGACACCTGCAGTGTCTCCTCTGAAATGAAGCTGAGGGAGCATCATAATCATCACCTTTAGCCAGGGTTAAGTGCCAATAACTTCCAAGAGGTCCTCCAGTATACCTTAGCAGATAGACCAATATATATGACAAGTGATAAAAGACAATGGAGAACCTCAGTAAAAGTAAATGTAATAGAAAAGAGCTTACCTATCTCTATGCAAAAAAAAAAANAGCCCCGCTCTTGTGAGGGCCTCGTGTGGGGAGAGCAGCACCTCTTGGCTGCAGGAATGGCCACATCTATGTTGGAGACCAAGGCCAGAGGGAGAGAGAAACTCTGCTGCCCCTGCAGCCCTGCAGAAGTGACTGTGTGGTAGTTTCTGATAAGCCTGAAGGTCTTCAGATATAACCACAACAAGCCATGGAAAAGTGCAGACCAGACTTTTGAGATGGAAGGCAGGAATACACTAGCTTAACCCAAATAGCCTTTGGCAGCAGGTGCTGCAGCAGCTGGGCTGCTGAGGCTCTTGTAGTAGAATATTGCAGAGTGGTGCAGAAGGAAGGACTGAGCACTCTCTTGCTCAGACAGGCAACTCTTTTGCTCATAAGCACGTGGGTTAGTAACTTTTTGAGNTGAGGAAATAGAGAAACCCTCACAGTCACCACTGAGCAGAAGTGACTATAGAAAATACATTTATCTAAAATCAGTTAAATGTGCTGAGTCAGTTGTACCTGTTTTACAGCAGTTGGCTGAGTTTGCCTCATAGACTCTTCATGATGGTCCTCTGTGATCCATACCTAGGGGTGGTGGTGACCCAATACAACTTAAGAAAGTAATGACTGAGGCAAAGGATTTTAGGGATGGGAGCTCTAGGGTATCCTCTCCTATCAGCACTGACACTGGGCCATGAATATGTAGGAAACAAGGTCAGTCTAAGCAGCTGCTACTTGCCTTTCTGAGGATTCAAGTACCAAGGTGATGGTGGCAGTTAATGGCCTCTACTTTACACATTTCCCATGACACAAGAGCCAAAATGTAGTTGGGAGATAAGGGCACTTGCCAAGAATAGCTCTCACTTAGCAAACAATTAGTTTCAATTGTAGGCATCCATGTGCAAATTACTACCCACCTATTGGCCAGGCCTAAATTAGTTCTGTCTAATGGACCAGCATTATAATGGACTCTTAGAGCCCCATGAGAGGTGTCTTTTAGATAGGTGCCTTTTAAATAGGTGGCTTTTAGGTATAGATTTAGAAAAAGGTCAGTTGTGGGTGGACCCGTGGGTGGACCCGTGGGGAAAGCAGTAAACAAGGCCAACCACCCTCTTACCACACCGTTTTCCTCAGATCGATGCAGCACTGTTAGCCTGTTCCAAGCAGATGCCACCTTAGCCCATAACAAGCTGGTTAGCACTCTGCATTGCAAGTTCCCTCCTGGTGCCACCCATCCTGTCGCTGAACTGACAGAGCAGATGAAAGACCAGGGAAGCTTTGACAAGTCTCATTCCCTACATGGCCTCAACAGAAGCCTGATGGCAAGTGGTAACTAATAGATTGCAGAGGCCTGGTCGCTGCTGCCAAACCGCTCACCGCGGCTGTTCCCAGCATAGCTGATAGAGTCAGTTCTCTTAATGACAGACAGCAGCTCTCAAGGTGAAAGTTCTGTCTCTTAGATGGCAGCTCTCAGGGTGAAAGTTCTAGCTTTAATGATCACAGCGCCGGCAGCGGTTAGGATGAAGTTTGCTTTCATTTGAGAAGGGCTCCAGTTCACATTTACTCATCTATCCCGAGGTTTAACCTACAGTCCCACATAAATGCCGCATTGGCTGAATAGCTGGAAATGTTAAAATTTCCACAAGAGGTCACTGTGGGGCAGCGCATCGGTCGCGTCTGAACAGGTGGCCGCTGCCCAGAACCTGTAAACAGGCTACAGACACTTGTTGCAACGTTCCCACAGTCGACTGAGACAGAGATACCAGAAGAACAAAACGAGGGCTCAGACATGAATCCATCTGTTGGGGAGTCAGATGGACAGGCAGGAGAAAAACAGCCTCTGACGAGACACTACAAGAAATCCAATGGTTATCCATGCCCCAGAATAAGAAAGGAGTTACGTGCCATACTAGGGACTTTAGGATCTTGGAGGGATTTAGTGTAATAGCCTGACCATTCTATAACTTGCTAAAGAAAAACGCAATTTGAAAATGGACCTCATAACACAATGAGGCCCCTAGAACTGTTTAAAGAAAAACATAAACGTGTGTCAGTCACTGGAACTCATCCACTTGAAACAACTATACATCCAGGTGGAAGAGAGTGGGTATTGATGGAGACTAGAGCAATAGGGGCTACCTGGATCCAGGCGACATGACATCACCTTGGGCTCTAAATCACAGAAGAAATTTGTGTAAGAATCCAGGCATATATAACAATAAGACTGCTATTAAAGAAGTATGAAAAGACAACCAAATGTGCAAACAGAGATTATGTCTTTATGGAAGCGGGGCAAGTGGGGTCATCATGAGGGCAAATACATTTGACCACTAGTAGAGCTTTTTGAAAATCCAAAAGAGTGTGACTGTTTATTTCCATGGTAAGCAGGGAGCACCTCACTTCCAAAGCTCTTTGCACTTCAGTGAAATATATAAGTATAGTCTCTCCCTACACTATTTACTTTACTTGGTTAACTGAGGCCTTTGTTATCTCCACCTCTGAGAACTGCTTCGGAAAATAAGGTGATCTTGAGAGAGTAAGTTGCCATTAATATTGCTTTTTTAATTGCCATCTTTCTGTCATGTTGCATTTGGAGAGATGCCAGTCTCAGAGAGCAACTGGGTAAGCTATGGCACAGCCAGGCTGAATTCAGGGATGCTAACATTTGCTCTTTTGAAGGCTTCAACTTTTTGTCATGGTCATTAAAAAGGCAATGCCTTTAATGCCCAGTATAGCTACGGATGTGATCCATGCAAAGGTCTGCACAGCTGACCCAAGATCCTGGCAGATATCTCAACCCACTCCCCTCTCCAGAGGCAGCAAGGACTTTCCCACCTCTTCTCCCTTTTCCTGTGAAGTGACAGAGACAGAAACAGGGGCAACTCCTGCCTATGCTCTCAGGTGAAAGGGAAAACTGACACTGAAATTAGGGAAGAAAAGACAGAGAAAGAAGGGGAGAAAACCACTTTCTCTTTAGTGCTGCAATACTTGCAATACCTGTTTGGCATCATTCCAGTTGAACAGGCAGTGTCCTTTTCCTGCACTCTACACCAGCTGTTACACAGGCTGTTTGCAGCCTTCTCTTTCCTTCTGCAGCTCCTTTGCAGCTCCACTCCAGTGAGAGTGTCCTGCTCTGCTTCTCTCCCAATCCTAACTCTAATCTTAAACCCACACTCTGGTTGCAAATTGAGCCTTATCCAAAACCCTCTGTCCTGGTGTAATGTTAAAAACTCTTTGGGAGGGCAGTGTGGCCCCTTAGTCACATTTAGGTGACTTATTCTGGGGTTAGTTGTGGCTTTTCTGCACTGACACCGCAGTCTAAGAGAGCACTGGGATTGTCACCTTCTCGGCAGGTCCAGCATGGCTGGCTGCAGTGTAAGCCTTTGCCACAAACGGCCCTGGCAGCTGGAGAGGCAGTGCCATTCCTGGACTGCACCATCTCTTCAGCAGGTGGAGAGACTCTGGAGTCTCTCTTGGGTTTCAGGAGCAACTTGCCTGGGTAATCATAACACACTGCTTAGAGCAGGATGGTACCAAGAAATGCATCCTCTTGGTCCCATCAGACATTGAAGAAGCATTTTTTTTTCCACACAGCTGTTAGGTTTTAAAGACAAACTGGGGAACTGCTCTCTTCGATCACGCTTGTGAGCTGCTGCTTCTGCAAAACCACCTGCCGCTCTTCATTTAGAGCAATTCAGTGCTACTCAGGATGCAGGTTAAAGAGACATCAGTGCTAAGTACCAGGGCTATTGTATCTCTGCTTCTCGGTTCTCAGAGCTATGTTTACTGGCGTTCCTTGACAGCGATAGGAAAATAATGTGCTCGATTCTCACATAAGAATCACTACTGAGGTGTGGCATGGCAAGTGTCGCTACCAGCAGCCACATGCCAGAGCAAATAAACCCTACTGACAGCAGCAGCTGCACTTGTTTCCTCTCACCGTGCCAAACCTCGGCTCCTGTAAGCATTCTGGAGGAGATCTTTGGCAGGGCATGGCCAGAAGCAGAGTAAGCCATCACCTCACAGTCCCTTGCAAGAGTATCAGGAGCAGGGAAACACTTTATATAACATTGCAACACTAGCTAACTTTCTCATGGGCCTCCAAAGGCCTTGTGCTGAGACACAAATACAGGTCTTAAGAACTTTTAATTTCTGTATGTGTCCTGGTTTTGGCTGGGATAATTTTCTCTCTAGTAGCTGGTACAGTGCTGTGTTTTAGATTTAGTATGAGAATAATGTTGATAACACACTAATAGTTTAGTTGTTGCTAAGTAGTAGGAAGCTGGGAGGGAGTGTGGCCAGGATAGTTGATTTGAACTAGCCGAAGGGTTATTCTATGCCAAAGGACATCATGCTAAGTATATAAACTGGGGAGAGCTGATGAGGAGGGACAGATCGCTGCTCAGGCATCTGTCAGCAGGCGGTGAGCAATTGCATTGTGCATCACTTGTCTGCCCTGAGTTTCTCGCTCTTCTTTTGTTACCTTCTTTAAAATTATTATTGCTACTATTCTTTTAAAAATCAGTTATTAAATTGTGCTTATCTCAACCCAGGAATGGGGATGAAGAGGAGGAATGAGCAAGTAGCTGCATGGTGTTTTGTTGTCAACTGGGGTTAAGCAATGAGTAGGACAACTTCTTTTTGTAGCAGAAAGCAACTCCTTTAGGAGCAAGAGGATCTATGTGTTACAGTTTCTGAAGGAGGGGAACAGCAAAACATCAACACAACCACCAAGTTCCTAGTGTGTTCTTCTTTTTAAGACAGAGGCATAAACCCCATGCTAAGAGATTTCTGACTGCTGAGCTAATGAGAACTGCAGGTGGTGCCCCCATTCTCTGGGGCAAGTATATTGCATTTGGTGGCACCTTCACTTGCCAGTCTTTCAGAAACAAGGGGAAAGCACCAGCCTCATGAGGAGCACTATCATCAGAGCACTGCTACCGCTAGGTTGGCAGAGCAGAAGCCAGGTGTTCTTGAGTCTGTCTGTGAAAGACAATGAAAGTCAGAAGGCCTCACTTCCACTGTTGCTGTACTATGGATGCACGGTCTGACTGAATTGTGAAAACTGTTGCCGTTGCAAGCTGCCCAAGGGACATATCTGCCTTGCCAAGGTACCGCAGAAACCTCTGCAACGTCAAAGCCCTCGATGAATGTAAAACATCTTGGTGTTACTTCTGTGCCTTGTATGTGCCCCACTCTTCTTAAGAGGAAACAGTTAATAGAATGTAAAAAGCCCCAACCCAACTGAAAAACCCAACCCTCACCCCGAACCAGGGAAGGTGGTGACGTTAGAGGCACGGTCACGGCTTTGCAGTTTTGGCGGCTGCTTCCTGAGCAACTAAGTGGCTTTCGGGCTTTCCCCCGTTCAGTTTGAGCTGCTGCTTCACCACCACAGCTCTGCACCCACATTTCAGCCGACTCCTTCAGCTCATTTGTGCTTTTGTTTCGCGTGCGGCAGGCGGCGCTCGGAAAAGACCGGTGACATTTGTGACCCTTTGCTCTAAGACATAAACACCTCCACCCATGGAGACTCACTCCCCAGGGCAGCAATACCCCAGCCTCCCAATCACTCTGGCCTGAAGGGAAGATCACACACTACTCGTGCGGGCGTTATACAACCAACTGGACTCCGCCAACCACGCCGGGAGTGGGCTCGGCGTGGGGCAAGCCCACGGAGCTTCCCCCGGCACGCAGGGCCGGTGTCGAGGGACACAAGCCGCGGCACCAGCCGAAGGGGGTGTGAGGGGCTGACGGCTGCCCTCGGTTACGGAGACCCTCGCGGAGCTGCCCGCCCGCCCGCCGCGGCTCCAGCGGCGCCCGCCCGCCCCGCCCCGTCCCGTCCCGAGCGCCGCCGGACGCCGCCGAGCCGCGAGTGAGTGCCGCCCTGCCGCCCCTCTGCCTCTGCCTCGCTGCGGCCCTTCTCGGGGGAGGGAACGGGTGGGACGCGCCGCAGTAACTTGCCGTGGCTTGCGGGGCACCTGGCCTCCCCGAGCCGCAGGGGAGCTGCGCAGCTGTCGGTGCTTGGGGCTGGCGAGAGAAGGAGCGGACGTGTTGGTCACACAAAACCTCATCTGCGGCGGGAGCGCGGCCACGCTGGCACCCTTCAAGCCACGGCGGTGGGATGTTTCTTTATTGAAATACAATGAGGAGGGCAGGAGAGCTTTGAACCTTGGTAAGTTTGGCAAATAAGGGTGAAGTTTCTCCGAAAAAAAAAAACTCCGTTCTTCAGTTCCCATACGCAAATAAGGACTTGTCCTGCTTCTCTTTCCTTGTATCAGTTTTGCCAAAGAAGTCTCGCATGTACCTCAAAATGAGATTAAACCAAAAATCTAAGAGTGCAGTTATAAGATTATTGTGGGACCGTTATGACTCTGTATTCTCTGTAGACGTTGTATGGAGGCCTGTGTGCCAGTAACTGGAGTGGTGATTGTTTGGTGATGGGGCATCACCTTCCTTTCCTTATCAGTACATGCAAATCACAGTCTTTGATTATTTCTCTTCACATTCTCCCAAGGACCTCACCCAGTGTGTGTGTGTGTGTAGTCTTCCCTGATTTCCAGGCTTTACCTTTTTGTGGAGCAGTCGGGAAAGACCTGCTTCTGCTGGGGTGTCCTGGGTTTGGCCAGGAGAGAATTAACTCTCCCCAGCTGCAGCTGGGGGCCGTGGCCAGGCTATTCAATCCCATGTGACATCATGCTCGGGATATAAGGGCAGCAGCTGGGCCGGAGCAGTGCTGTAACCAGTGCAGCCACTGCAGTTCTGCTGTCGGGCTGAGCGCGGTGAGCAGTTACACTGGGCATTGCTCCTTTTTTCTTTGTCCTTTGGCCATCACTGTAACTGCCTACTCATTGTGGGGTTCTATTAAACTGTCATCTCAACCCAGAAAGTTCTACAACTTTCTCTTGATTCTCCTCCCCATCCTGCTGAGTTGGGGAGGAGTAACTGGGTGGTTTGGTCATTGTTCAGTTAAGGCTAAACCACCACGTGGGGTGAAAAGGTCCTGCTGGTCATTTAACACTGGCACAGAGACTGTGAACAGTGTCAGTGTTCAGGGCTTCCCAAAAGCTTGTGCTTGTCCTCATCTAGGGCTTTGCTTGCAGGGCTGACTATGCCACCATGAAATTGACCCAGGTAGGACTCAAATCCTTTTGAGTGGAAATGGTCCTGGTCAGTCCTGAATGGTAGCTGTGACAATATATAAATACATGTTAAAATATACAATTTAATTCGATTTAGAATGATATATTTTATAGTCAGAGATGTGAAAAGGTCTTCTCTTGTGTACTTGCCCTTGCCAGCCTCAGGACTTCATGCCTTTGAGTGTTCCTCTGTACCCCACCACGCAAAGGGCTGTGCTCTCCAGAGAGGCTGTGAGAGTCCTTTCTGGCACCTCTGGCTTGCCAGGGCAGCCTCTCGATGCAGGAATGCTCCTGCCACAGAAATACTCTCCGGGGTGCAGAGCCCACCGCCGAGAGGGGCTGTGGGAGGGTGAGCAGGAGGCCTGCTGGGTGGCTGCACTGGAGCGACTGCACCACCTAGTGCTGTCTTCTGCAAGCTCACCGCTCGCCTTCCAGCCAGACACAGGCTCAGCTGCCGCCTCTCTACTCCACACGGGTGGCACTGCAAGTGCTGGAGTAAGTGATGTGGCAGGGGCAGCAGCTTCTTCTGCCGCTGGCTTCTCTGTTCGGTGCGTGTCCATCCAGCGCAGACCCTTAAAGAGAAGCGGCATGACACAGTCGTAGCTTGTGTCAGTGAGTGTCGGCACAAAATGCATGGGTGAAACAGTGAGCTATTGCATTGGGCTGTGAAGGGGCAATGCAAGGTGAGTCCCAGGCTGCTGGCTGTGCCAGATTGAATGGAGTCAGGAAGCAGTAGTGCCCAGACCCGCTGTGGCTGCTCGCTCGGCACCTGCTCAGGTGCTGCCCCACGGCCCCACTCCTATGAGGGCCTCGTGTGGGGAGAGCAGCACCTCTTGGCTGCAGGAATGGCCACATCTAGGCCAGAGAGAGAGAGAAACTCTGCTGCCCCTGCAGCCCTGCAGAAGTGACTGTGTGGTAGTTTCTGATAAGCCTGAAGGTCTTCAGATATAACCACAACAAGCCATGGAAAAGTGCAGACCAGACTTTTGAGATGGAAGGCAGGAATACACTAGCTTAACCCAAATAGCCTTTGGCAGCAGGTGCTGCAGCAGCTGGGCTGCTGAGGCTCTTGTAGTAGAATATTGCAGAGTGGTGCAGAAGGAAGGACTGAGCACTCTCTTGCTCAGACAGGCAACTCTTTTGCTCATAAGCACGTGGGTTAGTAACTTTTTGAGTTAATGAACATGTGCACTGTTGAAAGAATACATTCAAGAACAGAGAATTTACACTAGTTTGTCAAAAGGAGACTGAGTCTTTGATTTTTACCTAATGAGTGCATGAAATCAAATTGTGTTCAGAGAGTACGAACAAACCATGAACATCCACAAAGTAATTCACTGCTGAAACTGGAATGACATGATAACAGTGGTAGCAAAATGGAAAATGCTTTAACTGTGTAGTGGAGAGGTTAAACAACAGGACTAAAGGGAATATGGATTTATTGGGAAGCTTCCTTACAAAGTTTAAGGGCTGCTTCAGAATGGGGCCTGACACAGCAGATTGGAGACAGACTGCTGAGTGGTGGGGTATGTTCTTCATGCTCTGCAGAGGAGTAAAAAAAGTGTATATTTGTGTTAACTTGCATTTTGTGGCTCTACTTTTCTCGGAGTAGATTTCCTGAGATTCCAGGAAAGCTTCAATTTTGGACAAGGCAACAGTCATGGACTGAACGTGCCGACATCCTGCTGGCAGCTCCTTCGGCACAAGGGCCAAAATTCTGGTACTGCAAGAGGTGGCAACAGATGACAGCTGCGAAAAGACCATGCTGAGCTGTGCATCTTGTCACACGTGATCTGTTCAAAAGCAGGGATGCATAGACAGCGTGGCAGCAAGGCTATACTGCAGAAGTCTTGTTTTGTGGCTTTGGCTAAATTTCATTAAAATACATCCTTTGTAATGGAAGGCTTAGTAGAAAGCCATATTTAAAGGACAGCCAGTTGCTCTTTCTTCTAGATGGCTGGGTCATTTGTCAAATAGGCATTAGCCAAGCATGCTGCAAAAGACTTCTTGTTTCTTTCTGCATTTTGTTTTGGTAGGAGGGGGATTTCATTATCCAGTGGCAAGAACAGGCATTTTTTTACAAACAAAAACAAATGAAGGAGAGGTGTAGAAATGAAAACACAGGGCCTCAGGTAGGACAACAGCTGGTGTTTTTAAACAGCCAGCTTTTATCACCAGTGGTAGCATATCCCCTAGATTTCATTATGAAGTTATGCTGCTGTAACTAGCAGTGTAATATTTACAGCATTGAAGTAGGAATGTTGAATGGAATTTGTTTTCTTCAAGTAGCCTAAAACGCTCTGTCACTGAAGTATCTTGCCATATGGAAACACTTGGCAACTTTTAGGAAGCAATAAATAACAGTGTCAGTGACAGAACTCCAAAGTGAACTCTCCCTTAGTTGTGTTTGCTTTTTAAAATTAAAAAGGTATGGAAAGACAACTGAGGAGAAACACTTCTGGTCTTCATTGCTTGGGCTGAAGAGAACTAAGAACTAGTATTACTCTCCAAAAAGCGAAGTACCTAGAAAAGCTAATCCCGCTCTTAGGCAGATTGGGAAAAAGCATTGCAAGGGGTTGTGGTGCCACTGGGCACCACAGAACGTGCTCTCATCTAACCAGGTTTCCTTTAATTAACATAAAAGATTCTGCAATGTCAAAGGAGTTACTTAAATAAAAAAGAAATTTACTTTTCTCTTTTTCTTGTGACCTTTTGTGACCAAAGTGATTATTTTCTGGGGGTTTGGAGCTGAAGAGCCAGGAAGCAGATTTTTCTAAACATCAAGGTAGCAACTTAAGTGTAAACAGGAGCACAGTTTAAACTAGTCAATGCTTCTAACACTAGTGTCTTCTAATAAATTCTCCCTCTGCAGAAGCAGAATGATTGTCAGACCAGTGGCCAACAAGACATGTGACACAAGTTGATGAAAAACAATGATTGGTTGCAGAGGACTGCACTTTCACATGTGGTAATCATCTGTTCTTTCTGTTGAGATTTTCTGTTGAGATTTGTAGACGTTTGATAGTTCCGAGTCTGGGCAGAGGTGTCTGGTCGAGTGACAGGCCTAGGAAATGAACTTTGATGTTACTCCTTTGGAAATACACTGGGGCTGAAAGTACAGTCCGTGTACTTGAATGATGGCAGATGATTCAGATTACGCAGCAGTTCCTGCAAAGCTGCCTTCTTTCATTTGGTAGAAGATTCACAACTTCAGCAGGTGAGTAGGCTGAATGAGTAATGAGCAACTTGGTCACAAATTTTTGAGTCAAAAGTTGAAGGATAAAACCTGAAGTTATCTCTAACTGTAGTAATAATTCAGATGGCATTTTAACAAAGAAGCTTGAGCATAACTGTAGTTGTGCTGTCATTACCCAAATTTTTGATGCAGCTGTTTAATAATCACAATATACTGTTTCTAATTTGTTGTAGAGGAACACAGCTGCACGAGCGGAGGGGGCAACAACTTTAACAGTACTTTGGAGCATCAGACAATAAAAGGTATTGAAAATAAACCATTATCATAGCTGAACACACATAAAAATAATCTCTTTATTGTGATTTTTTTCTCTTTACCTGACAATGTTATTTCTTAAGAATAAATATTAACAGGTGAAGTATCTCTGCTGCACCTGCAGTTCCACATTTCTTGCAGCAGCAGTGCTGTCAAACCCACTTCTTCCTTGGCTGCTTGTTCTCTGCCCTACACTGCCCCTTCTTTCCAGGCAGCACACTGGCTCATGGGGCAGCTCTGCCCACCAGGTGAGGGACCTGCCCCAGTGGGAGTCACTGCTTCCCACCTTCTTCACCTTGGATGTTGCCAGCAGCCACAGTGGCTTCAGTGAGCCTCCTCTCTGCACATTTCTTCCCGTGCACAATCCACTAGTCATCTGAAACTCTCTGCAGAGCTAAAATAGGGAACAGATTTTACAGAAAAATAGCATTTTTTTTTGACTGGTTGTTTTTCAAGTGAACTGCAATTGGGTCACTTGAGCCCATTCAACATGTCACTGAGCAAACATCATGTTCTCCAAACAGTGGAGGAGAGGCGAGAGCAGGAATAAAGTAATGACCTGAGGCTGCTGAACGTCTCACAAAAAATGGTGTGTTCATGTGTACCTGGGGACTAGAGCTAAACTCCTGTAGCCTGCTCTGGAGCAGAGCTGGAGCTCCAAAGGGAAAAAAAAAAAAAAAGAAAACAGAACAACTGACTGAACAGTTCTTCTAACAACAGGCAGCAGCACCTTTAGCAGTTGTAGTCATTTTGGAAATGAACTTGTGGCTATCCTCTAAACCACAGCTACCTCAAAAGCTGACCTTACCCTGAATTAGTGGAGATTAAGTCTTTTGTTTTCCTACTCTGTGAGCATTTCAGACTGAGATGAAATAAAAGACACATTTAAAGAAATTCTATCGGTAGATGGAGATCCTTAAACAGTTTTAAAATGGGCCACACTAAAATAACTCTGTAAGATGGGTTTTTTTAACCTCAAACCACTTTTATACTTTGAAGTAATTGATTTAAAATCTATAATATAAAAGAGATAATAAACTCAACACCCCTTGCAATAAACTTTACAATAATTGTCACATTATAATACACTGGAAAAAATGAATATGTAGTGGCTTTTTTGTGCTAAATCCACTGGTTTAAGCTTTCGTAAGTTATTTGTTCATCTGTAGGACAGAGGTTTTAGTCTGATAAAGAGAATACATCACTTGGCTTTTCAACCAATTCAGTGAGAGCTCTTTCAAGATCAAAACCCAACAGCCTTTCACCTTCAACTCAATAACTTGTATCCCATTTAATTAAGATTTTATTCAATGAAATGATGTATAAAAACTTACAAATCTGAGAACTTAACTATACACAAAAAGATGATATTCAGTTTAAACGTATACACAGAGAAGAGCTGCGGTTTGTGGCTTGCCCTCTCCCGCCCCTCCCCCCAAAACACGCACTGTCTCCATTTACGATGGGGCACTTATTCTGTCCGCTTATGCCCAAGAACTGCTTGGTGGGCTTCATTGCTGCTGTCAGTTTAGGTTTTTAGGCTACCAGCCAAAAAATATGGGCATCTATATAAAAGAATAAGAATCAACAACTTGATTTTTAACACAAAGATGCAGTTGCTACCATCGGCAGTAACTAAAACTACAAAATTCACCCTTTCAGTTTTTGCAGACTTTGTCTTGGCTTTAAAAATAATGGGAATCTCACAGAGCAGAATTTACCAGCCAGCACTATAGATTCACTTTTAAAACAACCATGATCCCCTGTTGCTAGAAGGTCTCTGCACCACTTTTTCTTGCTTTTAACTGACGGCATTAGACCAACTGAAATCACAGACATTCCTTGCCTGAGCAAGGTAGTAACGCTTCTGTCTCTCATCCAGAAAGACTCGAACCTATAGCTAACAACACATGCCTACGCTGCACTAATGATGGTAGTAGCTCACCAGTATGTCACTTCTCTAGTTTCTTTCATAGCTTGGGTGGCAACACCTATCCATTAACTTCTCTTCAACAGGCTAATAAGAATGCACACGGCTCAGGATGTTTTAAATTTGATTTAAAATAACCTGTGCAATGACTTGTTTTGTCAAACAACTAAAAAGACTTTCTGGGCTGGATTTGAGAGTAAATGGCCAGCTACTTAAAAAAAAGATGTGTGCATTTATTTTCTTGTACCAAATATACACACAAACACTTTCTATATATATATATATATATATATAAATCTTTATACATATACAGTATTTTTTATATATATATATATATAAAGATTGCCATCACATTATTATTACAGCTACTTAAGTCAAAATTTGACTAAGTAACTACTTTGCTTGTCGCAGTGATGCTATCTGAAACCGATACCCAAAGGCATACTTGAAGGAAAACATGAGGCTGANCTTACCAAACTGATACTCTGTTTCCCATTATGCTCATCATTGTATCTAAATACGCTTTTAAGCAATCTAAATTTTGTTTAAAATCTATTAAATTTGGCTTAACTAATACTATCAACATAGTTAGCTGGATTATTTTTTTTCACATGTTCCTTTGTATTAAAATCAATTCTGTTGTGGTCTGATACAAGAGCTTTCTGTTTGTTTTGGTGGGAGAGGCAAAGTCCAATTTCCTAACGTGCCAGTCCAGTTCTGGTTGCTGAAGACAAAGGGGTGGGAAGGAGGCTGGTGGAAGAGACGGCAGGGGAAAGTGAGGTAAGGGAGGGTGCGGGGGAAATTGGTTTAATAAAAAAATGAGTAAAGAAACTTTAAAAAATTGATATAGGTTTCACATTCAGTCTAACAACACTGCTTCCTGCTCCTTTTTGATGGAGGCTAACACTGCATTGTCAGTTTCTGGGGCTTCCGTGTCCCCACCACCTAGCAGAATGGAGCGATCTTCTTCTAGCGTAAAGACAGAGTTTTGATTTTGGCACGAATGTTTGACTACTTCATTGGGAGTTGAAAACGTTTTGTCACACAAGTTACATTTGTAGGGCTTGTTGGTCTGTACTAGCATGTTGTCCATTTGACTGCCTTCCTCAAAAGTACAGAGTTCCAGCGTCTGTTTGTCCACCATCGTGTACGTGTCCATGCTCTGGTTTAGGCACACGTGTCTGGCAGCCTGGTTTGCCCTACAAAAGCTTTTGTCACAAGTGCTGCACTTGAAGGGCTTGCCAGTGTGGATGTACATGTGCTCCCTCCAGTGGCTTTTCTGAATAAATTTGCGACCACAGATGGAACATTCGTATTTACGTCTTTTTACTTCCCTCTCTTGGTCTGCCTGCTCCAAGTTGTCTATGTCTGCAATATCGGACGGGGGTGGTGTCTCTGATTGCTGCTGCCCGTCGATTATCGGAGAGTCGGAGATCTGCTGCAGCTCGCTGTCACTGATCATCCCCGCTTCAGGCACTTCCACGGCATCTTTATCAGCCACGTTGTTACCGAGAGATAAAGAAATATTACTTTCTCCCGGCTGGTTGGAGGTGAAGGGAACTCCTGTGTGGATCTGCAGGTGCTCACGCAGACTACTCCGCAAGTTGAACCGGCGACCGCAGAGGTGGCAGGCGTAGTATTTTGGGAAGCTTCCATTCCTTTTCATGATGCTTGGCTTGACGTGTGCTATTGTGAGCGAGGAAGGCTGCTCATCTGAAGAAGATGCTTCCATGTTGGCGTCTTCTCCTGCTGGTGAATTGTTACCAGCGGCAGATACCAACTCTGGAGATAAAGAAGATGGCAGCGGGTCAGAAGTGGACATAGTCGTCCGGGTCACTTGTGGCAGAGTTGTAGCTAACTGCGAGAGCTGTGAGCCTTCAGAAACCTGCTCTTGGTTCATCCGTGATGTCTGTGGCCTTGGTTCTCGCCCGAGTTTGTCAGTCGCTGGTGTAACCTTAGTGGGATGCCTTATCTGGTGATCTGCAATCTGAATGCCATATAATGAAGATGCTAATGGAAAAACTTGATCTGGGTGAGAAAAAGTTCCCTGACTTGCAAGGCTGGCCTCTTGAATTAGTGGATATGCATGCAGAAACTTTATTCCCTGTTCGAGTCGAACTGGGTCAATGAGCTGTGGTGCCATCTTCCCAGTGTACATCAAATGCAAGAGATAACTGAAGATATCTGGCTGTATGTCAGTCGCTTTCAAACGGACACATTCACTGAAAGGTAAAGAAATTGATCAATACGAGATAAGGAAAGTATTTTTTACCAGATCTATGTTATTCACACATGGATAAATATCAGAGACATCCACTTAAACTCAAAGCACAGAATCTGCAATAAATATAGAGAAACGCTTTAACGTAAAAGAGCTCATCTCCTCAGCCACTTGAAAGATGACCTTTTTTTTTCCTTGGCGAAGTAACTAGCTTGAAAGACAAAGCCGTACCATTGCAACCTACACCATTCTAAATTGCTGTTAGGTTCTAGATTTCTTGTCACATACACGTTTTGTAAGTAGAGAAGATCTTTCCCCCCTCCTTTTGGTTAAATTCAAACACACCTGTAGTTAAATTAAAACCTTCTAGCACTGGACTTCTAAATTCACAGTCCATTAAACTTTTCTCAGTATTTGGCTCTAAAAACACCTAAAATTCATCTGGCACTTGCCTGTTTGGCTTCTATGTCTTACTGGTGTTTACAGCTACAGTTCTGCAAATGTGTGATATCATCTCAAGTACACTCCTATCTAGAAACCGTGCAAGACAGGCTGTGAATCCCCTGAGGATCTGATGCAACAGGTGTAGCCTGAGCACATCTAACCTGTGGAGGCCAGGCTTCTTAGAAAGCAGAACAATGGTTTCTTTCCTTGAATAGGGAGGAAGAAATGGTAGCACCAGTGGGACAGACGTCTGGTCAGCCCAACAGGCCCTTGGTTAAGGTGCTCAACAAGGGGAGACACTTTGGCTGTGATGCCCCCTTCAGCCTAACAAGACTGAAATCAACACCATCCTCCAGCCTGTACTATGTACTGAAACACCCACCACTCTTCTGGTGTAAGCTGGACCTCTGTGCAGAACAAGAGGCAAAGTTCACAGAAAAAGAATGAAAATCAGGAACACCTTGGTTAGACTAACAGTTCGCTGACAGGATCTGGGATTGTGATTTTTTTTCACAGTTATTTGTAGCTCTTGTATTAAGCAAACGTTAAACAAAAGAAAGAAATACAGACATGGACATGACTGGGAGCTACAGTCTGAATGCTCAAGTCACAGCAGGCTACCAAGCTGAAGATGAAATTATAGGCAATTCTTCCATTTCTTGAGATGCACCCTTCTTGGGCTCTTGTTGTAATTGCTTTTGAAATCTGGTATGTTAATCAAAAGTAAACTTTGCCATGCTGTCTTCCAGAGATGACTGTGTGCTCTTGATGGAGCACCAATACCAACACATACGCCTGCAGTCCTCTCAGAAGTGCAAATGCACTTCTGTCCTTCATATTTACTTTTGGCTGAGAACTCTCAGCAGAAGAGTTAAGTTTCACTCACTTAACATAAACTTGTTGAGATAAATCAAATAATTGGGAAAAAGACCAAGAAATTTTAAAACAGTCCTATACTTTGTCTTTTCAATTCCCTTCACATAAGGCTGCCCAGCAAAAAAGAGAAAAAAGGAAGAAAAAATAAGGAACCCTCCCCCCAACTTCTCTTTATTTTACACCACTAGTATTTTATGACTTAATAGAGTTTGGTAAACTGTAAACAAAAAAAAAACCCAAAGCATAACAAAAAGCCCCAAAACATATTATCCTATTTTATAATTCAGTTTCTCAAAATATCCTTGGAAATATTTATTGACTTGTTTATAGTATTACGGAAATGTCAAAAATAGTGCCGAGATAGAGTAGAGGACAGTGAGTAGAGAAGGAAGGTTCAGGAGTGAAGACAGGACCCTTTAAATATTAAATTATAGGAAGTCTATGATTTTTTAAGGCTAAATGACTTGTGCTAAATTATAACAATAGTGTTAGTGAATCATAGCTTAACTTCAACACCTTTTAAAGTGAGATTGTAGTTTGCAGATAAGACTGGATTCCATATTCTTTATGTCACAGCAAGAAGCAAAGGAACATTTTCAGGTTTCAAAATGTTACTAGATCTCCTTGGTTTGCTAACTGTACAACATTTAATCAATGAACCTTTTATAATTACCTGGTTTGATGAACAAACAGCATCTTGAAGTAGTTGGAGAAAGAAGCAAGGACTGATTTGTGTGCCTTGAAGTAGACATCGCCAATGGCAACTGTGCAGTCACAGAGGAAACCAAACTCTCTCTGAGCATTTAGTTGCTGCAGCAGAATAAGTCCATGGTTGGCCAAATCCATGTTTTTACACTCTGAAAAGCAAACGACCTCCATGTAAAACTTAACAGTAGAGGCAAAGATGCAACTGTAACTGACTCTTAACAGGTATTTTCCTCCAATATCCATATGCTGTGCTTCAGTAACACCTCTTAATTCTAAGCTACTGTATAAATGTTACATTATGTGTAGGCAAAGATCTTTGTTTCCTTATGAGCAATGTGATTCACAGAGGTGCAAGGGATTTACAAAGGCTTAAAGAGCAAAGGAGAGACAGGACTAAAGAGTTCTCAAAAGGTATAGCAGGAGGCTGCTTGCATACAGAAATATAAATAGCTAAAGGAGAGGAAGAAATATTAATAAGCAGTAAAAGCACCTATTTGTAAAGAGAATAACAAAGTATTTTAAATGCTGTGATCTGTTCAAAGAAGAAAAATAAATCTGCCTTCTGATACCTGTCACCCTCAGGTAAGTGGTTGGGACAGACAGAGCAGAACCAAATGAAAGACAAGTCAGATACTTTGAGCTTGAATTTTCAGTGCCTCTGTCTATATTTTGCCTAAAAGTTATGTGTCCAAGCAGCTGAATGCAAACACAACATTATTACACATTTCTGATGGTTATGCTCTCTCCTGGGAAATACCAGATGCACACCTCACTGTTCCCAGGATGAAATAATAAATTCATTCTGGGCATTGGCAAGCCCTCTGGACTATCAGAACAGGAGTGACCTATTTATTGGTTTATTTATTGAGATCAGCTACAACAGTTTTTGGGAGGAGCCTGCGTGCCAGCATGCCTCATGCTACCCTAGCATATTGAGAAACCTGAGGGGCAAGAGGTGCGGTTCTGTCCATTGCTGGCTGTTGGCAAGAGGCAGGATAACTAACAGTGAAAGTGGCATCAACCCGAGTCCCCCTAAAACCAGGGTTTCTGCAGCCCCCCAACCCCTGCACTTCCTTGTACCAGCTGCTGAAGGTCGCCCTCAAAGAACTGCCCAAGAGTTATAAACTTTTTTTCTCAAGGATTGAAGGTCAGCTTTGGAAGCAAGATTTGATAACTTTAGGGATAAGATAGCCAGAAAAGCAAATGAGGACACTTGCATATGATTAGATGGATGGAAGAACATAGGGCTAGTACGGTCAACAAGTGGACACGAGCTTAACGAAAGCAAATAGAGCTTTGAGCAGGAAAAAAAGTGAAAGTATGAAGTAACGTAGGTCTGGACATAGCCAGGTAAAACAGTGAGAGAAGTCAGCAAAATTCCTGGGCATGTTATGCCCAGAACAGTGCAGATGCTCTGTGAACACAAAAGAAAGCAAAGCTGAAACCAGAAGTGGATCAAAAGCAGCAGGTTTATAAAGAGTCTAGGGTTTTTTTTTCCACTTTGAAATTTAATTGGAAGGTACAAAAATTTTAGGTAAGGTACAAACAGCTTGTTGCTTCTGTATAGCTTTTTAGGAAAGAGTATAAAAGTGTATCCCATATATGCCAATATGTTTAGTTACTGGAGGAACAAGTATTTCTGCTTCCTGGAGAGTGAAGAATGCCCTTGTATTTCAGCCGATAACCAGGCTGACCAAATGCATTCCTTTACATTCATGGGAGATCAGAACTCTTTGGAGCCAGGGGTGTAAAGGCAAAGAAACAAGGACTGTTTAAGATGCAGATGATTATTTTCTTGCAGTTGTAAGAGATAAAAAATAGGTTTCAACTCTCTTCAACTCTCTCCCTAAATAGCTGCTCGGACAATTACGTTTGTACAAACAATACGCTAAAAATCCTCTCCGTCTCTCCCTAGGGAATACTTGTCATCAGCAGTAATAAAAATCGTGTTCCTGACTATTTAATCCTGTCAGATGCTTCATGCAGGTAGACTTTGTGACGTTATGAAAAACGTACATATTTCATTAGATTATTCTGTGTGGCTACGCTTTGTAAAATCGTCAGTGCTGAGTCTGGCTTGTACTTGGGACAGCAACACTTGTCAGGCAGAGCAAGCCATGGATTTGAAGGAACCGCAAGTTAGAAAGGCATTCTTACTAGTTAGTATGGCTCTAAGTTTGTTTGGCTTATAGTTTCACCCTTACCCAAACAGCTGTCAGTGTGGCGGTTGAAGCTGCTAGCCTTCATCAGAGACCTGAATTGATCTTTTCACAAAAATGATACTGTGTTCCTGTGTGTACACAACACTACGTTTTTGTGTACATTTGAAAGACATTTAAATGCTTTGAAGTAAAAGCACTAGAAAAAAATGACATTCTAAAGTAGAGAGCAGAGGAAAAGAGTAAGGAAAGCACAGCCAAATAAAATACCGTCAAGGCCGTATTTTAACGTGTTGATCGATTCAATAGCCGTAAAACACCGTAGATTTCTTGTGCCCTGAATCCCCGCAGGGGTTCCGCGCTACGGTTGACAGGCCCGGCTCGGCTTTATCACAACTTTGGAAATTACCTAACTGGCTCAACGGCGGGTGAGAAACCACGCGGGGCCGGGCCCTTTCTGAAAGTCTGCGTTTATTTCGGAGACAACCGAGGGAAAAGGGTGGGCAACCAGCGAAGAACGAGAGCGAGCCAGAGCCGGTACCGTATCGGCGGCCGCGCTGAGAAGCCGCAGCTGCCGGCCCGGCCCGGCCCGTCCCCACAGCCCTCCCGTCGCAGCGAGCCGCCGGCGCTCCTTACGCTTCAGCGGTAGAAAGCACCAAGCGGGCGGTGCCTGTCACCGCGCCTCCGCAGCAGCGGCGGCAGTGAGCACCTTCCCGCCTCCGCAGCCGGAGACGCGCGCGGGGAACCGGCCCAGCCCGGCGCCACCCGCCACAACGGGAGCGGGAGGGGGCGGGGCGGGGCGGGGGCAGGGGCGCGCGCCGCGGGGTGCTCCCGCCG
>WBNH01011086.1:356540-379083 GCA_013401255.1 Urocolius indicus
CCCCCCCCCCCAAGTACCATTTCTAGGCTGAATTTAATCATTGTGACTGGTTAATGATGCTTCAGGAGTTTTTAATAAAATTATTAGCTTATGTTCCTGAAGCAATATGCTGGACTAACCTGACTTTGAAAAGGTAATAAAATAAATACCAGTTGTGTAGTAGTTCCTGAAAACATGTTTAGAAAGAAAAGCCATAGGAGAAAAAGTTCCCACATCCTCTTGTATGAGTAAGTGATGATGTTCTGGACATAGATAGAAATCCACAAACCCACAGAATGAGATTAAAAAAAAAAGTCCAATAAGCTTTTACCTTAGAGAGTAGTTAAGACATCTTAACCTGTGTTAGTTCACTCCTTGCAACTTGTACTGATAAGCATCAGGTAATATGAGACAGTGGACAGTCTAGTAATAATGACATTTTGTGAACCTTACTTCAATTTTATCCTTCTGCTACAGCTTCCTGTGACCTCAGATAAAGTTCAACTAGTTCCCCTTTCATAGAAATACCTTCTAAATAAACGTATTCCCACATGAGTATGTAAATACCTTTTTGTGATGGAGTAGAACATTAAATATACCTGCCAGTATTAAAATCAGGCCAGGTAACTTAAGGAGAACAAAGAGTAGTGTTGCTTCCAGGCTCAAGACAGCACAACAAGGAGGTGGGGAAAATTTCATCATCAGTCAGAAATGCAGAAAGTAGCAAAGTTCTCAGCCTCCTTCAAATGGTCAAGGGCAAAAGTGAGGAGAGGCCTTCACCTGGAAAAGATCCATCCTTCTGGCCTTGCTTATTAAGGCAACAAAGATAAATTTCTCCCTACATCAGTCTTGCTTGCCTCTGGACCTACTCACTAGAAAACTCCCCCTACAAATGCATAATTAATATCTCAGCTTTACACTAGCACAGCCACAGATGAAGACTTCTGTAACATCACCAGTAGAGCAGCTGGGAATACTGTTCACAGATTTGATTTTTATTTTTTGGAGTACATGGTGTACATATTTTATCAAGAGACACGATTCCACTGTTTTCCAGAAGCATGAGACAGGAATTTTCTGAGCCATACAACCTCTACGGTTTTGTCAGTTTTCTTCCGAGTCTCTTCTGTTGTCAGAAAACTACCCTTGCAAGTTCAAACAGAACCTGTGGAGTGGCAAACAGATAACTTTTTACTTGATTTAATAATCCTTAAAACAGAAAAAAAAATCAGAAAAAATAACTTTGCAAAGAATTTGATTCTCAAATTATGTACTCCTTATTTCAGTGTGATAGTGGGGAGAAAAACCCACCAACCTCTATGGTGATGAGTATTACTATCATCCACTCGAGGCGCAGAGCGTGCTTTTCGTTCAGGTGATTTCGCATTAGGTCTGTCAGTTCCATGCAGTGCTGAAGCTTCTCATTCATTACCTGCAAAAGATCCCAAATACGTGGCAAATCTGAATTCCTTAAGTGGAAAGCGATCACTAAATAAAGGAACCCAATCCACAGAAGGGCTTGGTCAGCAGAACTGGAAAAGTGTTAACACTCTTCTGCAAAAGAATGGAACTGAAAGTCCTGTAAGGCAACGTGCACAAGCAACAGAAGTTTCAATAGAAACGAGTCTGTTACTTCAATAGGTTCACAAAAATAATAGAAGTTTAGATACGCATCTGGAGGTAGTGAACTGCTTCTGGGTAGCATCTGCTCATGAAAACATGCACAAACAATAGAAGATGCAGCCTTACTGGAATGCCTTGAAAGTAGCTCAATGTTTAATGTTGCTGTAGCACCAGAAAAGGTGTATTTTTGTGCCACTTCTTCTGGTTCTGCAGTAAAATTATGGCACCCTTCAATGAACTGACTTGAATAATCATGTCATTAAGAAGGATGCTTCACATCTTAGTTTTTTAAACTTGTTTTCTTGCACACATTTCAGGACAAGAATTAAATCTCCTTATATCTATTTAAAGCCTAATTTAGTGGCTCAGGAAATAGACAATCTGTTCATGTGAGACGGGGCAGGGTGCTTAACCTAAACTAGGTAAAATATGTGAGTGGGTTACAAACTCGTTTAAAAGGGGATAGTGCACAGGATCCTAGTATTCTTTATTCAGTTTCTACAATTAACAGAGACTTTCACCAAACAGTCTGTAACCCTGCTGAGCCCAAGATAGCTGATCCAAGTGTGGCAAATTCTCGTATCAGTAAGACACTTACCTTAACTCTGCGATTAATGTTGAGAAACTGGCAAGTCTTGTCATAAAGCTCTTCCAGTTTTTCTCTGTCCCAGTAGAAGTCAGGTGTTATTAGCAGGTCTGAACTCAGATTTATATGGTGTCTAAAAGGAATGGATACTGCAGTAATTCAAACTTACTTTTGGTGAACATAGGATCAAGTATTTACATAGCAGTTAAAAGAAACAGGAAAACTGTCCTGTAACTTTAAGTAAAATATAAAAAGAATCCCTTAATCACTACAGTTGCATTTTTATTAAAGTTAATCCTATCTCCTGAAACTTTTCTAGGAATACTGTAGTGAGCATAAATGACACGTTTGGCAAAATCTTGATACCTTCTTTAACTTTTGCTATCTGCAGAGAAGTCTTTGACTATGCCAGTGGCTTGCTGAAATAGTACAAGAGTTAAAGTTACTGGAGGACTCCACAAAAGCTTATTTCACAGAATCACAGAATGGTAGGGGTTGGAACCTCTAAAGATCATCTAGTCCAACCCCCCTACTCAAGCAGGTCCACTTCCTTCTTCAGTGACTTCGAGGGTGGGACTTTTTTGTAAGAGTGTGTTCTGTATGATATGTATTCTTAATGGTATGTACACTCAATAGGAGAATGAGAATTTAGTGAATTTAGTGGGAATTAAATGAATTTAATGGGAAAAAAACCCATTAATTCACAACGTAGCACTGGTTTCTGAACAAGTTAAGGGAAGAACAGGACTGAGAAAAGTTTTCCTAAGTCTAGGCCGTAGGTAACAGTTCTGCTTACCCCGTCCTTCCTCCTGGTATCCTCTGCATACTTCAGTATCAGCTACAGTCACTGGTTCTGAGCCACACGTTGCTGGAATTTGGAATTTGCGTTGGGTGTGGAATTTGGCCATTTACAATATGTTGCTTAGTGCTTGTCTATAGCTGTGATGCCATAGTGTGAGCCATGAGCCAGTGGGTCCCCTGACTAACATCAACAGCACACACAGTCTCTAGGCAAAGGCGGCTGGAGGAATTCTCCCCACCCCACTCCACCGTATTTAGTGTCTGGTTTTTATCATGCACAACTTAGAAATTAAGCTCCGTGTAACATGATGTATTGGCTGAAACAAAAAAAAAAATTACCTTAATGCGAAGAGTTCTCCAATTTTCTGCATTACATCTGCATGAGACAGTTTCACTTTTCTTCGTGACTTCAGTATCTACAAAGTAACAAGTTTTGCACTGGTTGATCAAGTAGCATGGATCAGTGGTGGTCAAGAAGTTTAGAGTTTTACAGCTTGAAATATCTGTGCGAGTTAAAAATCTGAATGCATATTGTGCTTACTAACATTTGAGTATTGTTTGCTTGCTGTCTTGCTTATCCTGGCTTTGTAAGAGTATCGCCATGCAACTGTTATCCAGGCTTTCCAATAAACCACTGAGCACATCATCATTGTCTATACAAAATCTTGGAGCATTTTTTATGAAAGATTTCCTGAACAAGAAATGATTCCTTTTTTTCTTCCTACTATTGTAATTTTTAAGGCACGACAGTGTTCTTTTACCTTTACTTAGCCTTTTTATAGCCTTCTTAATTACAACAGACAATGTATTGCCATTTATTTTCTTCTTAAAAAATAAAAATGTTTTCTCTTTGAACCCTGCAAATCTCATTTTTATACATGATATCTTACAGGCTTGCAATTAAGTCTCATGAAAAACTATGGTTTAAGTAATTCACTCAAACTTTTCATTATATTCTAGTTAAAGCACATTACTTTCAGCCCAAGCTGCCACACACTTTCTTTGGCCAGGTTTTTAAATGCTGCTTGTCCTGTTAGGCATACACATGCAACAGCAGCAGGTGACAGTGGTACAACATGAGAAACGTTATTCCAAAGCAGAACCCCACTCCCAAACCTTTAGAGACTGATGGTTTCTTCTCCCACCACTTTGCAGACGTTCTGAGCTTCGCTATGTTGATGGTTTTACCATTGAAAGTATTAGGCATTCAATTGTTTTTCCATATCCTCAGCTGTACCCGGACAGATCTTTTACAAACAGTAGGAGAAAAAGAGGGGAGAGATACAAGCAGGACCTCACCTCAGGAATTGACTGGATGGATTCCACAAAGTTATCCAGTAACGATTCCCAAATAGCCAGTTTTACTGCAATACAGAGGCAACAAGGCAGAACACTGTGAGGGGTATACATGCTTTCAAGTAATTTTAACTTTACATCTGCTGATGTGTTGCTTCAAGACACCTGCACACATGCAAACATTATTTGCAGCACGTTACTGTTAGTATTAGGCAATCAATGCTCAGATATCTACAGACAAGTCTGCGTTGGGTGCTGATACAGCTCTGTGTGCAGAACTACACTGGGCCCAGCTCTCTTCTCCAAATGATCCTGGAGAGTTTTTGCTTCAGCTCAAAACTTGTGAGTTTAACTGCTCTACTGTCCGTATGAAGCCTTTGCAAATGACATTCCAGGGAGGCTGGAAGTAGTGAGGCATGCTGGAGTCAGGTTGATTTTGTGGGGTGTTAAGAGTCTCCAAGTCTCCACTGCAAAACTCCAAAAACCTCCTCAGTCCAGTATTTGATGCAGAGTGCTCAAACTGTGAAGAGTTGGCTTGTACAGACACACCAACTGTGTCTGTACAACAGCTAAATTCAAACTCAATTTCCTGTTTTGTCTTTAAGAGACTACACCATTCACTAACAACTCCTCTTCTATGGAAGCTGTTCATCACAGAGAACAGCAACATAAAACTGCTATGCCTCAGCCTGAGCCTGGAAAGATATTTGTACAAGAAGATGACAGAACTCAGGCCTTTGTTCTTTAGTCTGCAGATTCCCAGACAAGAATGACATAGCCACTGATCAAAAATTATCCCTACTGACTCAGAAAAATTAATTGAGGAAGATTTACTTGTCAAAATGAACTCTTGTGGTAGTACTCAATAGTACCACCTAGTCAGAACACTGATAGTTGATCCAGTGCTGAACATAATTCATACTTCTCTTTTGAATACAGAGGCCTAATCCAAGTCAGTGACTAAAACGACATTTAATTTAGTCCCTGAAAAAAAAGCCAATAGGCATTTCAGCTAACACTGATACTTGACAGAGGTTGGTTTCTGCTGTGTCATAAATTTGACTTGGACTATACTTGCTTCCTTTATTTTTAGCGAATGTTATTGAATGGATTTCCTTTCTGATGTGCATGTCTCACATTAACATAAATTGGTACCAGTTATCTCCTGGGAATAAATTGCTTGCTCCATGGTAAGTGGCACTACTCTTCCACGCAGTAGCTTTATGAATAGGAAAATTATAGAGAACAAAAGCCTTTTTTTCTCAATAGCTTTTCCTTTGACAGTCAATAACCATTTAGTTATGCTGTACTCCCTGATCAAATGGCGTATCACTTCAAAACATGCAGTTTATTTCTTGATGTGTCTTCTGTTTCAAGGTGCACTTCCCAAATACTGCAAGAATCCTGTCATTTACCCTAAAAGCAGCAGGGCTAAACAGACTAGATTACCTTTAAAGGCTTTTCAAGGATGGCCTTACTGCTGCTAGCTTCCAGTCTTACTTCCTGCATCATTCAAAGTCTTAAGCAGCAGAACGATATTATTTCCTCAAGCAGCAGAAGCACCACTGCTGAGCCTGACTTCTTCCCAGAGCCTCCCACTGTCTCTTGTCATGGCTAATAAGCCTGGAAAACATGATCTATGACTCTGGTCCACACCTTTGATACTGGTACACCTCTCCAGCTGGGAAGCACTGCTCTACATTACTTCTTTCTGAAGCTGGCATCTAGCTTTTTCTGTTAGAGGAAATGATGTCAAGATTTATTACCTAAGATTACTGACAGGTTTCTAATGCAGGATTCTGTACTTGTTGCTATCTTGGAATAGCTTTCAAGAGTAGGGAACAGGATGCTCATTGGAATGTCTGTCTTTTGTAAAGTATGTTTCTTAATGTGCTTTGTCAATTTTTAATACAGTTTACACTGAATGAGGTAATTGCCAATTTACAGAAAACAAGGTAAAAGCTTTGAACACGTATCCTCCCACTGAAGCACAACTGATCTTTACACAGTTTGCCTAAACCAGACACTGAGTGCTCTCCAACCTCTCACTGTGCAAGTCTCACTTATAACGATGTTCCATAAAACATGTGGCATGAGCTGATATTACAAACAATATTAACTTACCAGAAAGACAAAGGGCATTTGAAAAGGCAAATTTCTGCAGAACAACTTCATCGCTATCCAGCTCAGAATTTAACAAGATTTCTCCTTTATGAAGCTTTGACTGACCTCTGTTAAAACAAGGGAAGACAACTTGCCAGGTTTATTGTTCCACAGTATTCAAGTTATAACTTTCTAGGAAAGAGAAGTATGTGCAGAATTACATCTTTGGATATGAAACTAGAGGGCCCTATAGAGAGAATCCTCTTTAAAATCAGATGTGGTTCAATAAGGTGCATTCGGGTTTTTTCCTGTGAGATATGTACTTTCTGTTTGCGACTGCTGAGGAACACGTTCTGTTGTGTGGGCATGGAGCTTTGCAGTTCACAAAATCTACTGCAGAACTAAGTCCTAAAGACCATTACTTGCAAGTCAAGCAGTAGAGCAAAATTTGTGAGTTCAGATTTACTGTTTTCTCCTTTCCTTATTGTACTCATTTGAAAAAAGAGGAAAGACAGGTATGTTCTCACTAGTTGCTTTTGCTTTGTGATTCGTTTTAGGTGTCTGTTAGCTTTTACAGAAAGAGTGCCTGAAGGTACTTACTCTCCTATTCTATAGTTCATCTCTTCATTCTCCCAATGGACTAGTGCAACTTCATAGGGCTGAATTTCATGCTGTTCTAGCAGTCGCATTATATTCTTCATCTACGAAAAAGACAGTTGCACACAGAGGAACAGTTACTATGCTGTATACTAGTATACTGCATACTACAGTATACTATCACTACAAAGACCTCACATGTTATAGGTTGATGAATGCAACTTTCATGCTGAAAGTCTTTAAATAACAATGAATAGGTGTGCTAAGTAATGAAGTGATTATTAACACTGTTTAATTCTGAAGCTCTCTGTAGCTGTGTGGAAGAATTTGTGGCTAACAAACAACTGCAAGGAATCTGTGAAGACTAAAATGTCATTTAACGTCTGCATATATAAAATAGGGTTAGGATTAACCACAGCAGCAGTAAAGATAATGTGGTCGTATTCAGCATTACAACAATGAGCTGTACAAGATTTTGGCAGATGTTTGAGCATAGGCATGAATCTTTAGGATAAGTACATCAGATTTCTGCCAAAATGAGTAGTTTGCTGCTATCATCAATGGTTTTGTTTCAGCTTCCAGAGGTTGGGTTGCTATCGCAGAAATCCTTTACCACTACATAAATCTGTAAAAAAAAGTTTCAGCTGCCCACATTCCACCCTGAAGCCAGTCAAATGTGAAATTTTACTTGCAGAAATCATCTCAAAATTTAATTCTCAAGCATACTAAAACCTGATGCAGGAATAATGAGCCTTTTTCGCTCTCAAAACCTTTGACTTGGGATCCCTCATCCTGGTTCCTTTCTATGTGCCACAAGGCTCCCTTCATAAGAACGAGATTAGAATTAGAATAAATTCTGAACCAAAAAAAACACTCACCCACAGGTTTCTAGAAGGCATTTAGCTATACAACAACCAATAAAAAGAAACCCCAATATAATACAATACACTTTTGACATCTAAACTCTTTAAAGAGGTGAAGCTTCTACTAAGTTATACTTAAAGCACTCCCTTCAAAAGAATAGATCAGAATCTTTCAGTGCAAAACCATGCTGGTAAATTGTTCACAAAGCATATTCTCCAGGTTCTCAAAAAAACCCCATCACATTGATTACCTGCAAGAAGTATTTTCTTTGCAGTGCTAGTTTTCTTCATTCCTTTCAAGAATTTTGGTGATGCTACCTATGTAACTTTTTTCACTAATTACCACTCCCAACGCTACAGCTGCAACTGCTTATTTCATAGTCCTGGATTTAATATTGGCATGATTACTACATGCCATATTTTCCACGTCTTGTGGTAAAAAACAGTATAAAAAAAAATTTCATTTTTTAAGCAAGGAAGTGCCTGCAGTTAAGCCAGTCAGCTTGGCCAACCAGCTATGCTGTGTCCAGGGATAGTTCAGCAGTGCAAACCCCACTAAAACAATGCCAGCCAATCCATAGTGTAGCATGCCAGACTTTAAAAGTGTGTTCACTTGGATCCAGGTGCCTAGTTGGCTTCTTGAAGTCATTACTAATACACCAATAATTACACTGTTAACAGACTACCAGTTCCTCCCAGAACTATAACCAGCTCAGGCTTCCCAGGGCCAGTACAGAGCAAGACTTAACAAAGCTTTACAGCCTGTAACCGATTCTCTGAAATACGTATGTCTTGTGATATGCATCCTTCCAAAGTTCTTCCATTGCTCTGGATAATGAGAAACTGTATTTCAGTGACAGCTTTCTTTCATCTACCCACAGTAATACAAAGGCTCCCACTGACTGATGTGCATTTCATTTAGGCCTAATTTTATGGAAGGGAGTCCATGTGACACAGTACATTTAATAAGATGTTCTATATTCACTACATGCTAACTCTTGCTATTACAGGCAATCACGTCACAAAATTTCCTTTTACAAAAACAGATGAGACTCCACCTCAAAGCTAGTTTTGCTTTTTGCCCTTGCTGTTTTTGGTTGGGGAAACTGTTGTACAACCTCCTTGCTCAAGTCTTTGAAAACAGTATTTTACATTTCAGATTTCTTTCATGGTCAGTCTGTAGCTGTTACTTCTGTTAGGTGTCTGTTAGTTTAGATTAGTTCTTCTCCTCATAATAGTCATTCTGGTTTACTTTTAAAAAGCAATTTTGTCGATTCACAGCGATTCTCTACATTCTGTTTTACTGAATTACTTTCAGTTTCTGTTCTACACACCAGTTTGGTTGGTTTTATTTTTCAGTTCCAGTTCATTAAACCGTGTACATGAAAAATATGTCCTCTATTTGAGCAAGTTATTTGGAAGTTAAAATTTGGACTACAACTTCAATAAGCAGTAAGAGGCAGCTTTCCTGTCCTTCTATAAACAAAGCTATCAAGGGACCAACTAAAGTCAGCCAGCTCTGACAGGAAAACATGATATGAAATGTTCAAAGGTACTTAGGCATGTACAGCAAACCAGGATTTTTCAGAGTACTCCAGCAGGTAGAGGTGCCCAACTCATAAAAATCACGAGGAGTTAGTCAGCTAGTCCTCGGTAATACCTGTGAAGCAGTACTGTAGTTACAGCCATAGCATCCTAAGTGTTCCACAGGCAAGGTTTGACAGGAGAACTAGTATCTTTTGTTTTAGGCCAGCTCATATACTGAACCCCCCCAAAACAGACAGGAATTCAGCAACATTTCAGGTCTGAAACAGGAAAAGTGAACTTGAATCCAGAAACTGTTCATGTCTAGAAAGAAATGTTCTGTGTTTGAATCTACTGTAATGAAAATCCTATGAATGTCTATGCATTTCAGCATCATCTATCATACCATTTAATTTCATGTTCTCTTATGCCTACAGATAAGATTGATACTTTTTCTCTTCCTAGTTTTGTTTAACCACAGTAATAAAAATCAATATATTTAAAAAACATTAAATAACTAGAAATATATTAACAAAACCAGATCTGCCTGTGGCATACCCCTCTTGTTCAGCAAAGATCACCAAATTATCACGAGAGTTATGTAATTTCAGTATCAACATATTTCAACAATTATACCAACCAATAAAAATCTTCCTTCAGAAAAATTGCTAACTAGTAGACACACAAAACAATATGAAAAAATGATTAAATTATAAAAAAACCTATTATATTATTTTGGCTCTTTAAAAGCTGTCCAAACATAACTTTTGAATAGTTGTGTCTTAGATGGAATGTAACAGAATAATCCTTTTTTTCTAACACACTTTCTGTTACATTAGTGCCTTTCAAACAACCATTCACAGGTCGATTTTTCTGATTTACTTCTTCAGGATGTAGAGCAGCAAGCATTTCATTTCTGTCAGTCTCACTTAGATTAAGGTGTCAGATATTTGGCCTGAAGTAGAAAATGTTACTCCCCTTTATGTTATACATGTGTTTTCTCATTTTGTGCAGAAAGTCAAGTTTCAAAAGTGACCTGTCAAGCAACCTACACACTTGAGGGCAGCAGTAGGCAAGCACTTGCACTCACTAGGAGAAGAATCAGTTCTTCTCCTTCACAGAGAGATCCAAGCTCCCAAACAAAGCCCAAACATGCTGAGCTTTGTGGGACTGACAAAACATCTGCTTATGAAGTTTTAACAAACAGCTTTGCTTTACTCACACTTTTCTCTTCCACATTCCAAAACACAACAGCCCCTTCCCTGTGAATTAAAGGAAAAACTGAAGTATAATTATTCTGTTTAAAAGTATTTCAATGCAATACTCAAATTTTACAGGGTTAATTTTTGCCACTGTGAATCAAGAAACTTAATACTATCTTCACAAAAACTACAGAGTAGAGTTACTTTTAACAATATTTTGTTGAAAATATATATGAAAAGATAAGTTATGTTTTAACATTTAAATAGGTCTGAGTTGGTGGTTTTTTTTTTTAGTAATTCTGATTGTACAGTTACTCCTTGAGTTTCATGAAGTAATACAATGCAATGATCCAGTAGGCTGCACTACTCCTTTCACACTATTGCTACTAATGATGTTGCAGGCACGATTTATAGCTCACCTGAAGAAAAAAATCATTCCAGAATCATCATCTTTTGCAGATTTCTCAGTACCAATCACCAAGACGTTTGCAGCATCTGGTTTGAAATAAATGAAAAAAATTGAACAATTAGTCAAACTTCTAAATGTGATAGCTGTACGCTTATAACTGCAGTTTGTCATGTGCTAACACATCAGTCAGTTCCATATTTTATCTTTCTGATGGAGATGCTTGCCAGGAAACAACTACAATATAAAATTACGCTGCTTCTCTTTTCTGAAGTGTCACACTAGACAGACTTCAGCTGCTATACTGAACTGCACTGGAATCTTTAGTTAATGAAATGTAACAGTTTTGAAGAACAAAAGGCTTGAGGGAAAAACAACGCAGAGCATATGAATGCTGAGGAACAGAATACAGAAATGGACATGGAAAGTGATTGAACTGTGGAAGCTGCCCACAGTGGCAGAGAAATTACCATTGAAATTTGCTTGCCCAGAAGATCTTTCTCTTTTCTGTATAGTAATAGACTAATCTGCACACACATTGTGCTGACTTTGCTTTGACAGTCATAAACTTGAAGGAGCATAGCCCCAAGACAGGAGGAGGTAGACTTGCACTTCCCTTCAGATTAGAAGCATGCCTTTGAAACAAATCTTCCAGCCACCCTCACTTACCACACTTGAGGTGCATTACAGAACAGTGTCAGAGTACACAAACTGGATTTTTTTTTTTGCATTACATTAAACTGAAAAAAAGAGCTGCAAAAAATACACTCGTGGTACCCCAACTACTAATGGACATTTGTTACAAAGGACTAGACTTGAATGCCCCAAAACTTACAAAATGTGGATATTCTCAAAACTGGGCTTTGTTTTTTTTCCTTACAGGTCTGCTCTACTGTACTACCCACTAATATAGGTAGAGTTTCAGAAATCTTGAAGAGGGTTTCACAAAAAGAGGTTACTTTCCAGCATGACTCATTTTGTTGCAGAACTCATAGAAGCTAGATCAGCAGAACCCTCGCCTCCTATTACAAAGTGAGACACCGCAAAGAGGAATTTGCAAGGCCTAACATCTAAGTCTTAAACAGTTCTGCCCCTTTGCAGAAAGATCACAAGTGAGAAGGTATCAAATACAGCCCGTGTACAAATTCCATCCTCTGCTTACCTGCTCAAGCCATGGAGGCAAGGCAGACTATGGCAGCAGAGAGAGATAACTAAGGATTGGATACACTTCTGCTAATACCTGACTTGAGACCACACAGTTGGTCTGTATGAACTCTTTAAAACCTTTTCTTTCACTTGTTATTCCAGTCATGATTTGATGAATCACTACAGCACGTTTTGGGTGCAAAGTCTGAGTTCACTGTGGAAGAAACATTTGTCTGCATTTTTGTTATTTGTCTTTTCAAATATCACCCATATCTTTATTTATCCACTCCAGCCAAAACATTCACAGTTGAAAAGAATTTGGTCCATTACAAGTGGAGGTACAAGATTTGCCTCTAAAATGTTTTTATAGATGTTGAAAACAAGAATAATGCTTAGGGAGAACACTACAAATCAACAAATCCACAGTAATTATGACTTGGATTTCTATACAGTAATATTTTTTGACTTTCCAAGATTCGTTGTTTGAGTTTGTAACCAACCACTGATACATGAACAAGCCAACCACCACAACACCTCATACATGCTGGCACAAAGCAACATACTTTCATCGTTTCTTCCTCCAAACTTTTGATAAACAGAGTATCTCTTATGAGGAGTCAAAAACACACCATGATGAAACAAAAGAACTAGCAAAACCCATCCCATCACCAGAGTAAAATACCAACAACATTTGCCTTCAGATAGCTCAGTTATGCTGAGGATTGTACAAAGTTTCTATCTCAAAGCTGTGAAACCAGCACTGTTTTTAATACAAAGATACTACAAAGGAATATGAAGCCTATACTCTACAGCACTTTGTCTTTCCATGCTCATCTTTCTGAGCAGGGTGATCATTAGTGAAACCTTGTGTTTGAAAGAGACACACTGGAGCATTACTGCATTTGGATTATTAAGTGTTTGAGAGGCAGCCAGGTGTTTGCTAACCTCTGCTGAAACACCCATAAACGCTGTCATTCTCCTACGTTCATTTGATTTATTCATGCACAGGAAAAGATTAAAAAAAAAAAAAAAAGGCATTTTACAGAGAACGTATGAAAATCACAGCTGCTCTAGGGCATAAGGTTCCTTAAGCTATAAAAAGCTCCACTTGTTTTTCTCTTGTGGTATACTTCAGCTATTTCCAAGCCATACTTTCCCAAGTCTTCAGAGATACTTTGTATGGAAACCAGAACCAATTACTTTGCTGAAGCCTAGCCAAGTGAAGCATTCAACAATTGCTAGGATATATTTGGCTCAATAATAAAAAAATTATCAACTCATTCTCTTTACTAGAACTACACATTTATGTTGATATCGTTTTAATTTCACCTAGTCAGCAAGATTCTCTCCTGCATGCCTTCCTCTCCAACTCTCAGTGATTTACATTAATAGAAGTGTGGGTATGGAAAGAAGATGCAATACTTCAAATTACAAAATTGTTTATGGAAAGATGAAGTGCTACAGTATCACATTACTGAATAAAGATAACTTTCTGTTTCTTTTCAGTTAGCAAATTTCTATAGCATTTTTTTGTATCAGAAAATTTCCAAATTTATTTGGAAATAAAGATGCATAAAGATGCATCAAGAAGAGTGTGGCCAGCAGGTCAAGGGAGGTTCTTTTCCTCTTCTACACTGCCCTGATGAGGCCTCGTCTGGAGTCCTGTGTCCAGTTCTGGGCTCCCCAGCTCAAGAGGGACAGAGAACTTCTGGATGGAGTCCAGCACAGGGCCACCAAGATGATCAGGGGACTGGAACACCCTCCTTATGAGGAAAGGCTGCGGGAACTGGGGCTGTTTAGTCTAGAGAAGAGGAGACTGAGGGGGGAATCTCATTAACATTTACAAATATCTAAAGGGTGNTCTATGATTTTTCCTGCACATATCTAATTGTTTGGTACTGTAACTGTAATTTGGGGAAAAATTATTATAGGGTAACAGCAAGTGGTAGTTATATTGCCATTCTAAAAGTTTTAGTTGTGTTTTTTAAGACAAATGGAATTTTTAAACAAAGCATTATTTTCATAGGCAATATGATATATTCCAGAGTATAACCAGAATAAGAATATATGAAGTTACAAAAATGACATACTTAACACATATTGCATTTCCCAAGGTATAAAATATTACATTTAGTATGTTTCAAACATCTACCTCTAGGCAAACTTGTTATTTCAACATATCCATGTGAAGTCAGGTCATGACACAGATTACCAAGATGATACTCATCTGCTGTTGCAAAGGCTGTGCACTGCATCAGATTCTGTGCCAAAGGAATAAAGATTGGAGTTAGGGCAAGGCTGAAGCAAGATGTTAAGACAATTGTTTGCCCTAAATTTATCATGAGAGTGATATTTTTCATTTATTCACTCTTTTCTTTGATATCATTGTCATGCTGTCTACCTGCTGTGCAAGTACTGAGACTACTTGCTCCCTATTAAGTGGGAAAACAAATCACAGACTGAGATCAAACCAGATGGCATCAGTAAGTACACCAAAAAACTCTGTGACAGAAAAATGAACCTTTCTTTCCTAAATGCCAACCAAATACTTTAACAGTAGAGCTACACTTGACAATGCTTTCCCATTCTACAGCTTAAGACATACTTGGCTGACCCCTGAAATCACAAGGAAGACACCCCTGTATCAGCTTTAAGATCAATATTTTAAAGATAAATAGAGATCAACTGGCCTGGCCTGCTTCTTGAGCAGAAGCCTCAACCATTCTTCCATGCACAAAGCTCACTGCCCAGGTAACTCCCAGGCTGTGAGCCACTGCAACACTGCAGCACAGAAAGTCACAGATCTCCTGGGCCAGCTGTAAGTGCTGCAGATTTACAGTGTTGTCCTCCCCCCACCGAGATGAATCTTTTACTATCACCACTGCCTCAGCTGACAGCACAATCAAACAGCGTACAACAGCCAGAGCTTGTCTAACTATTCCACAGTCTTAAAGAACCAAAATGCTGTGTTCAAAGAAATAACTGGAAAAACGATACTGACTTGCAATGAGATTGCCTCACACATGAAAAAGAAATCACGAAGTCACACATATTAAAATTTTCTTGTTAATAAAAAAAAGTCCAAATAAACCGATTTACAAATCCAACTACTCATTTTAAGTGGATTTCTTTGTTCTGGTACCATGGATGTCCCACTATAATGTTTTCCAGTACAATGTGGTGGAAGGCATCCAGAAAGTAATGTGGGTCAGTAACTTTTTGTAACTAATACAAATGGGGATGTAACTAACAACAAATGACAAAACAACTGCACTCATCTGCAAGCATTTATATCCACAATACACTTCAAATTATACTCTTGCAGCACTCATACACTGTCATAAAAAGGTGTTCTACTCCTTGAGGTAGCCCGTTATCAGTCATCAGAATCATGTCCATGTATTTTAAACTTTTCTAATTTAAACATTCCATTATCATTTCCAAAGCTTTGCTTACATGTTATTTTAGTTTGCTGATCACTAACAGAAAGTAAACTTTAAAAGTAATTGTAATATTCAGTAAGCAACTTTTTAGGCATATTTCCACAACTATGCTACAAGGTTGAGTTAACGGTGGAACAGAATTGTGATTTCAGATCCCTTGCTGCAGTACCTTTGAAAAGTTCCATTATCACAATTTAATTTGTATAAATCTATTCTCAATCTCTAAACTGCCAATACAAATTATGTATTTCATATTCTGCCAGAAATCTCTGATTATTAAAACTACAGATGCTGTCCAATGAAACTCTTCTGTCAAGAGTTAAGGGAGCAAACTCTTACCTTCTAGCTAGTACATAATCTGAAAATCTCTATCCTGCTTTATGCTTCCCATAGTTGATGACTTGTGCTGTTGTTTATTTCAAGGCAGATGACAGGCTTTGTTTTATTGCTGCAGTTTTAGTTTCTGTGAAAGATTCTGTGAAGAATTTGTGTTTGTTAGCACCAGAATTTTTCTGCTAAGACTGCAAGCCTGAAATAGCCTTTTTTTGGCTGATGGTGGTGAGGGGTTTTTTTGGGTGTGGTTTGGTTGGGTTTTTTTTGCTTTGTTTTGTTTTTGTTTTTTACAGTTTACTCTTTCACTTCGATTCTTACAAAATCTTGTTTGACGAGGAACATTTGCATTGGGTGTATTTAGAGATTAAGACACCTAAAAAATATGTCCACAAGCACTACAGATGTCTAAACTCCCATAGCAGTTGGTGGAAATACATTAAAAAAAGTCTATACTCTAATAAGTGATTCAGCTAATTCTAAAACAGACATGTTAACTGTCCGATCAGCCTTAATGCCATGCTTTCTGCTATGTCACCTTCACCTGCAAACTTCAAAAAAACCAGAATACAAGAGCTGTACTGGTCCTAGAAAGAACACTCCAGCTACTCACCACTCTCCTCCTTTCTGCCTACAGCTGGGGCTTCATTGGGATTCTATTCAGAGCATCACGACAGCTATTCTTAGCAGTAGCCATCTTAAGTACCTCAACAGCTCATTTTCCATAGTATCATCATGCTCCTACCAACTGCACAGGCTCATGGAACCATTATTCTCCTTAGCCCCTCCTTTCCACTTTAATCACACAAAGATCTTTAAGATGACATCCTGTAGGAAATCCTTGTATCACCACAGGAATTGGTCTTTAGCTTAAGTGTAGTAAATACTGCATCTTCAATCTCAAGCTTCTTCTCTACTATGGCTATAGCATTAAAAATTAGCTCAGAGGCTTTTCATGTCATTAGACCTTAGGAGATTAACTGAGTAGTGGTACTACTCACTGATAGACTGACTAAACCAGTTAACAGCTTTCAAGTAACTCCTCTATCCTGAAAAACTGGTCTTATGACCGTTTATCATTGCTGGTGCTCAGCACTGCCTGTAAACAACACAAGAAGAGCGGTGCTGGGAAGGACCTAATTTATGGGCTGTTCTGCAAAAGGAAAGTGTCAACTGTCAGGCCCTCCCAGTCAGAAAACACCAAAGATGCTTAGAGTCTTTGTAACTGATAATGTTAGCAGTGGGCCTAGAGCTGGCGTCATAAGAGGCAGACCAGGAAGTAGAAAGAGCAGCAGCCTGCCCCTGCTTCCTCAGGAAGTATAATATTATTATTTCAGTAGATCAAGCAGTATTTTCTGCATTTGTTCACAAAAGAAGTAAAAAACAGCAGTGCACGTTACTTGCATGCACATATGTGAAAACTTAAGTGTCCATGCAGCAGGACCTGCCTTACTGGAAAGCTCTTGGTTGCCCCCACACGCGCGTGGGAAGGGAAGATCAGCTTTTGTTCTTGTGAAACTACAATTCAGAGAAAACTAACAACACGCTGAAAACAACCTTAAGGATTCTCTATTTGTGCTACTTCTATTAGTCATCTTGCCACATCTTTGTTATTTCTCTATACTACATAAGGAAATACACAAACGGGTAAAAAAAGCTCATTCCAAAATACTGTCAGCCTGCAGTCAGGGTGACAGCCTGCCTTTACCCCTGTAGATGGGGCTACATATCTGACAAAACCACATGGAGTTTATTCAGAAACAGCAGATGTTTCTGAGTTTATGTGATTTCTGGCACAGCATTTTGCCATGTGGAAGCTTCCTCAGGAAGTATATTATTATTATTTCAGTAGATCAAGCAGTATTTTCTGCATTTGTTCACAAAAGAAGTAAAAAACAGCAGTGTATGTTACTTGCATGGACATATGTGAAAACGTCAAGAGAAAGAAACTGTTGCCATTTAAAAGCCTCAAGAACCTTAAAAAGCTGTTCCTTCAATTCACCCAACAGCAAAAAGGAGCAACCTCTGAATGTAATGTCATTGTATGAATAACAAGCTTGAAATATTACATGCTGTTTCCATACTAATTGTCTTCACTTTCTGTTTTCAAAGCAACACGAAAATGCAAGTGGGAACTAAACTGCCTGTAATGGAGTCTTAACATGACATTAAAGCACACTCCTGCTCATCATACAAAATTAGTAAGAAGCCGAGAAGGCAAGCATTACCATTTCTGTTTCTGTGCTCACATATGTAATATGTGTAAGAGACATATGTATATGTAATATATATGTAATAGAATATGTAATAGACATATTTTGCAGTGTGGCCTCTATTTCTGAAAGCACAGTACTTCTTTCAGTCCAATCTATAATAATAATTTATTAACAAAACCCTGCAACTCAGTTGCTGTTGTAGCTTGAGCAGGTCAGTAACGCTTTTGACAATATGGTTTTCCTTGGAGATTTTACATAGAAGTATGCTTAAGGTTTGCAAAAAACTACCTTAAGGATAAACAGACACAAGTCTGCGTTGTTACAGTTAATCACATCTCATTTTATACAAAACAGTTTGTTGCTGCAGTTACTCTGTAGACCTAGGATTTGGAGATAAAGGTGCTATTTCTACATGTAAATAATTGTCCTTAAGTAACACAGGCTACGTCTGCACATCCATCTCTGTCATGATTTAACCCCAGCCAGGGACTATGTACCATGTAGTAGCTCATCCACTCCATCCCTTCCCTGTGGGATGGAGGGGAGGAGAATCACAAAAAAAAGCCAACAAAAAGCACACAGGTTGAGATAAGAACATTGTAGTACCTAAAATAAAATAAAATAACAAAAAGAGAAACAAAATCCAGGACAGACAAGTGATGCACAATGCAATTGCTCACCACCTGCTGATGCCAAAGCAACGATCTGCCCCTCCCCAACAACTCTCCCCAGTTTATACGCTGGGCATGATGTCCTATGATATGGAATAACCCTTTGGCTAGTTCAGGTCAGTTGTCCTGGCCACACTCCCTCCCAGCTTCCTGTGCACCCCCTTGCTGGCAGAGCATGGAGAAACTGAGATGCCCTTTACTTGCCACAGCACTACTTAGCAACAACTAAATCATCAGTGTGTTACTAACATTATTCTCATCCAAAACACAGCACTGTACCAGCTACTAGAGAGAAAATTAACTCTTTCCCATCTGAAACCAGAACAGTTTCCCATCGAAACTTATTTGAATACAAGCCTTATACTATTTACTTGCAACTTGATTTCTGTTTCAGTAAAGCCTTAAACTTCAGTAGACCTGGACAAGCAAGGATACTTGGAGAACAATAAATTCTCCTGAAAGCTAGACAATGTTTCTCAATATTAACTGTGATATGACAGCACTGGTTACAACTACTTATAGTGGATTTCGTCTTTCTGCTTCAATAACCACCTGTCTTCACTTCCACTTTTGTTTACATATTGCCAGCAAATCTCCATTTTGTCTTCAAAACACCAGACACACTAGTTTCTACCAAGTTTCTTTCTGTTTGCAGAGTTCCAACCTCTGTGTAGCCCCTCTAGTGTAAATAATGAAATCCTCCTCAACAAATAAACATGTTAATTTCATTAAAATGTTAATCTAAACATAAATCTGAATCTAAATTAAACAGGTGTTTCCTTAACGTTGTACAGTGTAAATTTAATACTTTACCTTCATGTCTGACAGTAGTGGCTGGTTAGTTCTGGATGGCTGCTTGGTCCTTGGTGCCTTCAGTGGCCTCTTAACTGGCTGGTTAATCTGTTTTGGAAGAATTTTACCAGCTGGTACAACAGAGAAAAATCTTGATGATGTGTTCCTAAGCTTTGTATTGAGTTTGTAGTTTTCCAACATAACCACACCAAAACATTTCCAGGATGGAAAAAACCCTTCCCTGCTCTGATGATAAACATTCTTTCCCAAAGCTGGTACATTTCCTTGGAGCAATTGCCCATTCTTGACTTGCACACATTGACTTGTCAAACAAGGGGAAGCAGTTTTCAGAGCATACAAATTCCAAGACTTTGCTGTTCTGTCCACTCCATTATCCAGCTTTAATTGCGCATGTCCAGTTGCATTAAAACTTTGGCATCGGCATATTGTTGTCAAAGCGTGGAAAGATCTAGTCTGAAGGTGCAGAAATTTCAGTCTCATTGCTTCCCTTAGAACTGTATAAAGAACAAACAAAATCATCCATCAGTCCTTTGAAAAGAAATAATATTATCTTCCCCTTATGTAAAAGCTGACTCCTACTCCTTTTGCATGTGTTTGTGCTCCTAAGCACACAAACATTGGTAGGCTCAAACAGCTTTTTTCCAATGCCATGGAAATACCCTAATCAAGATCAAAACATATTATCAAGCTGTGTGCTTACAACATATGGTGAATAAGTAGAACAGGTTTCTATGTCAATATGTAAGCAGGCATCTTTTCCCTCTGCTGCTTGTTCTTTGTAGCAGTTTGCACTCTCAGTGACCCACTAAAGAAATTACTCATGAGCAAGCACACACCTTAAAGACAACATTACACTCTGTGAATCCTTGTTTTATACATAATAAAAACAATTAGAGGACTAAGTGCCTGTATGGGAACGTCACCTGTGGAATACACAAAGTAATCTCCATCAGCTGAAACTGCTGTATGGCACTAGCTTCATCTGTCTTGACTGGAGTGAGAGCACAGTCAATCAAGTTACAGTCTTGATCCTGTACGTACATAATAGCTAGTGCACACAGACTACAACACCTGTTTGCAGATGTACCTGTGCTGACAGAAACACAACAGCGTCCTTACTCTGTTACTCCAGACTAAGAGAATGCTTATTATATTTACACTGCATTGTATGAGCTAATCAAATAAACTTTAAAAGTACCCACAGGCCACAGTAGGTGTGCTTCACTCGCTGAAAAAAAATCAGTGTCAACTCCCTGCCCCCACCTGCTTTACTGACCAAGAACATTTTCTCTGTGATAAAAAAAAAATAAAAATCCAGCTTCAGCAAGTCATTAAACAACAAAAAAGTCATTAAGTTGTTTAGTTTGAGGAAACTGCCAATATCAGAATACTTTTCAGCAGAAAGGTCATCAGCACCACCCATACATTTAATATAATAGTTCATATGAGCATTTTATTTTGAGAACAAATAATTGTCTGATGACTGCTGATTCTGTGATCCTGAAAAGGATACCTGGATGCTAGCACAATACAGGCACAATCTGAAAAAAAATCCTCACAAACCGGAACCTTACCCTCATATAATTTAATGGGAATACACTAATTCTGGTGAAAGACGCATACAATGTTACAAAAAAACCCCAAAACTAAGAAGGCATTACCTACAGGCTACTACAGAATAATTAAGTGATACCAGGCACAGTTTTACATGCTCTTCACTTGGACCTTGTTGCCTATTTTGTAAGCCTGTTATTTGCATACTTATTAAGACTAAATAGATTGCTATTTTTAACTTGTCCTGCATGTAAAAAGCAATCCATAAGACTCTGTGCAGGGCATGGCACATTTACATTTTAAAAAGGCCTGTTACCTCTGGATCAATCAAGACAGCTGAAAAACTCAGCAACTGCATAGCAAGGTGGTCAAGAGACAGGAGAAGGAGTAAAGCCTCGAGTAGTGTGGGGTGATTAGTGGAAAGAGACTCACAAATGACAGTCAAACCCGTACTCTCCAAGCCAAGATAACCTGGTGTCGAATCACAGTGATCCCAGGGGCAATTAGTCATCTGCACAGACTTATAACAAGTTAGAAGGAAGCAGCAATCATACAGAATAAATTCCACCGAGGAGCCTTAGCACTGGATTTGCAGCAGCGTAGCAGAGGCACTCGGCCAGGGTGTGCAAAACGGGGCAATCCAGGAAATAAAGAGGATCAAGAGCTACCGCAAGACATCGGGCGCCATCTCTGACCAGCAGAAACGAATCTGGCCTTTATTTTCCGGCGCCTCTTTCTAACACACGACACGCTTTGTTGACGCCCACTGGCTCCGAGCTTACTGCGGCAGAGCCAGCAGGATGTACGACTAAACGGCGCCTGCCCGGCCGTTTCCTGCGCTGCCCGGCCGGGTGCCGCGAGAGGCCGGGAGCCAGCGGTGGCGGCGCGCAGGCTGCCCCGGGGCCGCACCACGAGGGCGCTGCAGCCCCGCGCCCGGCTGCCCGCGCACTGCGCCCCCGCGCCCGCCCCCTCCTCAGGGAAACAGCGGCGGCAAAGCCCCGCCCCCAGCCCCGGCAGCGCCCTCTCGGGGATGCGCGGGGGAGGAGGGAAGGAGCCCCACTCCCATTGGCTGCCCGCCGGGGCGAGCGGGCAGCAGGCGGCCGGGGAGCCAATCAGAAGCCGCCCCGCCTCCGCAGGAAGAGCGAGGCCCCCGCCTGAGGCGGCAGCCGACGCGCCTGGGCTTGGGCCTGGCGGCGAAGCGCGGCTGACGGGCGCCCCTGGCGGGTGCGGGGAGGCGCCGCCGCCATGCCGAGCGTCACCGCGGGGGAACCTGCCCCAATTCCCCCCTCCCCCCCGCCACCCCGCGCCGTCCCGTCCCGCCTGGCTGCGCCACCGCCCGGCAGGGCACGACGCGGCTGTACCCGAGTAGCGAGGGCAGTACCCAGCGAGG
>WBNH01011086.1:386094-469533 GCA_013401255.1 Urocolius indicus
GAACTTTTTGCGTTCCAGCTTCCAGCTTATATCCCTTATCCCTTGTCCTGTTACAACAGAAAAAAATGATGTCCCAACCTCCTGACATCTACATGCCATACATTGCATGAAAGTTAATAAAGAATGCACAATTTAATTCTAGATATGATCTTGCAATGGGTTGCAAAGAATCTATTTTAGAACTGTTGAAAACTGAGTTGATTTTGCTAAGATTTTATGATGTAAATTGTTTTTTACTTAGTTACCGTGTCAATAACTTCTTATGCTTCAAATAGCTTGCTGTATGTTGAGAAGAGCTCTTGGGTGATTCTTTGTAAATGTTAGTCTAGAATTTGAAAATTAAATTTAAAGATAAAGATGAGTGTTTCTAGCCTTTGTGCCTGTAGGAGGGAAATTGTCCCATCTGGTAGGAAGATTAGTGGGAGAAAGGACAATCTCATTTTAAACAATATCTTCTACACTCTTATCTAAGAACCTTTACCAAAAGAAAGCACACAAAAAACAACCCAAAACAAACCAAACAACTCAACCAGTTACACTAATTGGATTTTAAATTTAACACAGATATGAATTAAAGATGGCCTGATGGCAGTGTTTGTGTTTCAAGTGCTGCTGTCTTTTCCCATTGTGATAATTCTCTTTATTTTCCAAATACATATGGCATTCTGTTTTGTTTTTTTAAGAAGGAAGCTGTAATTTTCATGGGGGAAATACAAGCCAAATTGCACTGAGAAGTATATGCTAGAGAAGCATATGCCATACAGATTGCTGCTAATTAAAGTTGTTAGATGATCACCTCTTGTCTTTTACCCTGGTCTCAAATTACTCGGAATTTTGGGGAAAATTTGGAGGTATTTTAATAGTTTCTCTGAGTGAAGTGAAATGAAAGTGGAAATGCATTTTCCATTTATAAAGCAAATATTAAAAATAGATTCTGTCAAGTCTTAAAGTATTTCTGTGGTTTGAAATGGAGCCTTAGATAGGGGGCTGACATAATGTCAGTGATAACCACAGGCTTGTTACAAAATGGTGACAGAATTACCCATAGAGTCTGACTGGGTTATGCACTTGTCTAAAGCTGATAAAATGAGGTGAGCTTGTTCCTGGTAGCCAAGATGGCAATGGTGTTGAGAACAAAAGCACAAAGTAGAGAAACTTCCTTTTTCATTTTTTATGTCTTACACAGTGAAAAAGAGCACACAGAAGTGCTTTTGAGAATGTTCTGGGATTGATGCTAGGGCAAGGGAATTAAAATGTCTGTGTGGTAGAAAATGGATGTAGAAAATTTTTTGTACTTATAGTTAACCTAAGATGAGGGTAAGCCTAAAGAAGTGAGGGGCGGAGATGGAGCCCTATTTTATACTGTATCTCAGACTTTGAAAATAAAGCTGGATTCTCTTCCTAGTCAGTGAAGTCACCAGCAAAACATGTTTTCTGAAGGTGAGAGAATCAGCTGCTGCTTATTGTGTTCCTACAATAAACATTTATACAGTGGATAAATATGCTCTAACTGCTGATGATTTGATTATTTGCATGTGTTGTTCTTTTTACATCTGAAAATATACGAATATTTTAAAGTTGCAAGGTCAAGTATTCAAAAACTAAGACACTAGAAGTTTCAGGACGCAATATGATATTGTTGGTACACTTCTGCTTTTGAGGTCTGGGTTTAGTGTTCTCATCTCCTTTGTATTTGTGGCTTAGTACTGCTAAAGGATTAATTCATTCTCGTTGTTAGACACCTGATTATATCACAAAGATTAGAAATCCAGTCTAGAGGGCTGAAGGTTGGACTGCTGAAGGTCTCTGACTGGAGAGAGAGCTCAGGTGAACTCCAGCTTTGGTGCTTTGATCAAATACATAAATGACATGATGAATTTGAGCACCGGAGCCTCAGTTTCTCATCCCTGAAAATGCTGTTAACTTGTTTCAAATGCACTTTAAAGCAACAACTTTGGGTTAAGAGCAGAGTGATGGAAGTTGTGGAATATGTGCAATGAAAACTTCCCGTCTTCTTCAGAGAGAAACTGATTAGGGGAAGAAATCTATTCTGCCTGTGGACAGATTGTAAGGTGATGACTTAATTTGCAGGAGTAGTTTGCAAGTTATGGACAAATTTATCCAATGAGGTTTTGAAAGCTACAGATGCCAGAGATGTGTATTGTAAATTGTTCCTTTAATTGAGACAGGGCAGTATTAGGAAAGTTTCTGCCTCGTTACTCTAACACTATTCTCATCTGAATTTCAAAACCTTATAAAGCATTGAGAATCTTTTAAAATATATCTGGCAATTTAATATTAAAGTTGGTACTGCTGATGGTGTCATTATCAGGATCCCTTCCCAACCTGACAGGTGCTCTGTATGTTCTCAGAAAAAAAATGGAAATACTTAATGTTACACACACAAATCGCATTGTTTTACACACCTTACTGATGTCATGTAAACCCTAGCTATTGTTGAAATAATTCCTTTAAAGTTCTCATAGTGTGTTTTGTATTTGTGATTGAACTACATAACTACTTGTTCCATGGGAAGCATATTTATCTCCTGTGTCAGACAGCATGGGAAACACTTTCACTCTGTTGCATGAAAATTGCTCATGAAATGTTTTTAACCTAAAAAAACCAAAGTCCTATCTAAACTATAAATTCCAAAATTGAACTTTTTATTGAATTATTGTTTTTTTTCCATAAAACTGTTTGCTTGCTTACAAGCTACATGTTGTCTCAAAATTCCAGAACAAAAGTTTCAGATTATTTTTATTTAAAGCAAAAATGTAAGTTCAAAGTCACCTAAGACTTTCAGTTTTGTTTAAAAATCTTTAAGTCATTGTACTGGTTTAAATGGTTCTTTTATTTTTTTCCCCTGATATTGCAGTGGCAGAAAACGTGGGGAAAATAAAATTCCTAGAGAGTCATAGATTTAGTATTCCTGTACCATGGTCTGTTTATATTTTCTTGTTTGGTTGTGTTTTTTTTTCCTTAAAACAGGTTTTCAAAACTTCTGTGAATTTTTATTCTAGCTGCTACAGATGTATTTCCACTTCTGTGAGCCCTGGAAATAAAAAGGCCCCTTACATAAATTTATACAGATTAATGAATCCATGTTCTTTCTCAGCTTTATAGTTCTGAATTCTGCAGATACATTGTGAGAAGGGTTTTTATTTACTCTTTTTTTTTTCCCCCCCAAGGTTTGGTTCATTTGTCTTTGTTTCCACAAGGAAAGAAGTATAAAAAGTCATATTATGATCACATGCCATGAATAAACATATTCGGTACTTGTATACTGCTTTTGTTTTATCACTTTCAGTAAGATAAACAAGCATAGTCTTCCAGACTTCCTGTGAGGAAAAATTTTCATGCTTGTAGGAATTCATTTTGTCTTTCCTGGGCTTCTACTTAATTCTGCCAAGTCTTTAATGGAATACAAGATAAAAAGCTGAGCAGACTAAGGTAAGAGATATCAAGGTATATATCATGGGCTTTTTTTGTTTTACTTTCTAACTTGTTGGTTATCCTGATACAATTGTGGTAAGGCTGATGCTTTCTAAGTGACCGTAATTGATAAAGGGCCCAATGATACAAATGGCTCAAAGAGTGGGCATTGCACCTCCTCAAGCTGCCTCATTCTTTTTCAGTGCTATGCTAAGTTTCTGCTTTTCTTCATCCTTTTTTCTTCCTTCCTTTTGTTATTATTTGTTGTTTTTCTTTAAAGGTAAATAACTTCATAGATGAACAGTAAGATACAGTTGTGTAAGCCTCTCCCCATCCCTACGGGGACAGAAGTGGCTGAAGTATAGCTCTTGAACCAGCTGTGGCACTGCAGGACTAGCGATGGGGAAATGTACTCAAGCACAGGCTTCAACAAGTTAGGACAGTTTCACAGTCATTTAATGCTGCTTCTGCACGCAGCTTCAGTAATGGGACAGATTAGGCTGTGGTCAGATGCTGGACAAATCCAGGATGATATTTTTGTCCAAATTTGCAGAGGACGTTAAAACTTGTGTGAGATTTATGCTGTTTTTATGTAAGACTGCCAGTACAAACTTAACCTGCCAAAAATACTTCATAGATTTGAATTACAGAATGAGTTTACATGGGATCAACGTTTTGCCCCATGTGACAGTAGCAACTTTGGTCCACCAATTTTGAAAACAGAAAAACTTTTGGTTGGACTCTCTAACCACCAGCAGAATATCTTAAGTATCTCATATAACCATTACAAATGTTGGGGGGCAGGGTGTGGTGGAGTCAGATACTTTATAAAAATATTAAGGCTTTGTCTTAATTGAGATTTATACCACTTTGGGAAAAAACTTTGGCTCAGGAACTGAATGTAATATGACTGGAAACTAGGCATTGCCTGGGCCTTTCTCTCTGAGCTGTATGGGGACAGTATGGGTGCACAGTTCCCCTCTGGTCAAACTCCTTGCTCCTTGAATGCTTTCTCACCTGTCTCCTTTTGAGCGTTTAGCACTGCAAAACTAGGGTCTTTCTGCCCAGGTAACAGTCACTGTGTTTGAGGATGGTCTCCCTTCAGAGACATGCATGCAACACACTGTGCTTGCAGCTACCTTTTCTGCACCCCGATTTCCTCTGTCAGCACTGAGTAATTTTTATTCAGCAGTGCCCTAACTAGTTTCACTCCACTACTATAGCAACAGTAAGAGCATTTGCATAGACAGTGCTCAAGAACAGTGGTTTCCGTAATACATTTTTATACCCTGTATGTCATCCTGTGTTGCTGTTAGCTCACCCTTCACCTGTGAGGCTGCTCTGTAAATGAGCCCTCAGGGAGCTGTCCTCACCTCACACACTGATAGAGATTGTCTTTCCCCAAGTGGTGGAGGTGGGTAGCTTCCATTACTCCTGTACCTGTGCTGTCTCAGCTCCATGCAGGTCTCCATCTCCTTGTTCTGTTCCCAGCACAACTTCCTCACATTTAGCAGTTCATTCCTTTATAAGTTAATTGCATATTGCAGCCAAAGTGTGGCATTGTCTAGCTCTGTGCTTTAAATGATATAATATGATATTTTAAATAGGGTGATGATCCATACTGGCACCCCCTCTGTGTGGGCAGAGATCTTCTCTGACCTTGGTAGCAGGCACAGAGTGAAGAGGATTAAAAAAAACCCGAACACTACTATCCCTGTCTTTTCCATTTTCTTCTCTGGTAAACGTGTTACTGAGAAAGGTGAGAAACTTCGAGTTGTGAGTGAATACAGAAATAGTGCAAGATTGTACCATCCCCAGAGGCAACGGGGCAGGCCTGACTAAACAGCTCACAGGGTCTTCAAACAACGTGCACCACCAACACAGCTGAAAGATGAATTTACTGTTAGCTGCAGTTCCTCTCTTCCCATATTTTATGTGAAAGGGAGGTGAGGAGGAGGTCCTGTCGCAGCTGTGATGTGTTTTAGCAGTAATGGAGGCAGGCTGCTGTCCCTGGCTGGGGTGAGGGAGCTGGAGCTCCTCTTCTGGCAGGCTCTGGGAGGAGAAGGGGAAACACTGCCTAAGGCCACACTATTCAAATTCCACCTGCTCTGCTTGCCTCTGTGTTGAATTTTTTGGGGGGAAACGTGAGGAAGTTTTCTCTCTTTTACAAAGTTTTATTGCGTTAATGTCTGTTTGAAGTGGAAAGAAGCCTTTCCGTGAGCATTCCTTCATAAAGACTCTTCACCTTTAGCCGCCCAGCACTGCCTTTCGCTTTCCCTTACCGGGGGAACCCGCCGCGAAAAGCCCCGCGGGCTGCCCGGCCACAGTAGCGCCAAAGGCGGTGCCGCCCGCTTCGCGTTGCCGGGGGGACGGCGGCACGGCGGCGGCCGCCATGAGCGGCTCCGGGGCCGGCAGCGGACAGCCTGGCGCGGCTTCCACCGGCCCTCGGCTGGCTGGCAGCGGCGCGGCGCCGGAGGTAGCTGAACGCTGGCACCCTGAGCCGAGGGCGGAGGCGTGTGCGGGCGGGAGGCTGCGGCCGCCTCGGCACCGCATCCCCGGAGAAGAAGGAGGGAAAAGGCAGCCCAGGCGCGGAGGAGGGGGGCGGTCGTCGGCCATGCGGGGCAGGGCAAAGCTTGTCAGTGACTGAGGGACGGAGGGAAAGGCAGAAAGGGGTAGGAGGTTTGAGTCGATCGTGGGGAGTGTTTTTTTTTTTTTTTATTTAGTTTGTTTGGTTTTTCGATTCCCCAATTAGAGAATTTGGGGACAAAATCCCGCCCCTGCGGTTGTTAGTAGCTTTCTGTCGGCTCTTTCTGTCAGTCGACTGCCTGACGTTGAGGCTAGCTGTGCTCACCTCACCCCTAAATGATCCTTTACATTTTACATTTAATTTCGCCTTTTTATTTAAAAAACCCAACTTATGCAGCTGCAGAGCTGTGCCCAGCGTTAGATGTGCCCTTCAGTTGTAGCTCAGTGAACTTCAGCTGATCATTATAGCTTATCTTTACAAATTCAAGGACAAAAGGGTTTTTTTTCTTATTAAGTGTTGCAGAAGGGAGTATCTTTAATGGACTAGGAATTTATAGTTATCTAAGATTTTCTTCTTTCTTTGAAACTTGTTTGCTGACTTTGATGTGGATTTAAAGTAGACACTCCAGCATATTACTTAGAAGGGTCAAACTCTTTTGTACTAAAGATATAGAGGAAAACTTGTAGCAGTTTTGCATTCTAAAGGATAAACAATTTATTAGTGTATGAACAGCTCAGTATCTCCTTAATAGCTGAACATCAATTTTGTAATTATGCTATATTGTTCTGAGACAAAGTGTACAGAATTTTGGTAGTTTGTAAAAATTAACTGCCATTATGTTAAATACAACTGTTTTGATGCAATTACAAAGTTTGCCTAAGCACCGCTTAGTTACAGAGTTGACAGTAACCTGCTCTACTTCCTGCCCACCTGAAGTCAGTTTGTGAACCTTACTTTCATTATTCAGAAGCTCGTTAGAAGTTATGTATTTATAGAATATACATTGCAAATGGTAAATCAAACTACAGCACTAATCAGTCTTCATTGTGTATATACCAATGTACTTAAAGACAGCTAAAACATTTGCCTTTCATTGACTATAGTAACATATAGTAGCATTGTAGGAAAATGAATGTGTTGGCATTGCTTGAGGGTTGTTTTCCAAATCTCTCAAACTATTCTCTTACAGAAGTTTTTTGAAAATCTATTCAGCACTGATAAAGTAAAGCCAGTAGAACAACAAGTGGTTTGCAAACATCGCTGCATAAACAGTGAATTTGGTCACATTTTTCTCATTTTTTTTTTGTTTTAGCACTTACCCTTTTTCTTATTTTGAGATTAAACACAACAGCTACTTCTTTTTACTTATTTTGGTAAAGCTGCGAGACAAAGTGTCAGGAGACATCCAAATTCCTTAATTTAGTCACACAGGCAAAGGATGAAATAAACCAAAAAACATGTTAAGTATCATAGAATCATGGAGTGGTAGGGGTTGGAAGCGAACTTTAGAGATCATCTATATTTACAGTAAGTGAGTTGTCTCTGTAATTGCCTTAAGATGACTGCTGTCTTTCTTCATATTAAACACGTTTATTATATTTAGATGCAAAATCACCCCATTCTAACAGGGTGGACAGTGAAAGATGAAAACGCTTTAACTGCTGCTTGTATTAGTAGAGGATAAGACTAAATTTTTGATGGTCATAAAACTTTCATATGGGCCCATTAATCAAGCTTGAAATTGATGTCTTCAGGAGACGAACTACACCAGAGACTGATTTTTATCTTTCAGTAATACCTTTCAATGATTACTGCAAAGGGAGGAGAGTAGAGCTAAGCCGTACCCTTCCGAAAGGAATTCAGAAAATTTATTTGAGCTGCTGGGAACACTGAGTTTTACAAGTTTCTGGAACACTACACTAATGCATAAAAACTCCACACGGATATCACAACAACAGCAAAAACAACTTTTCAGAATTGCATGCACAAACTGCAAGCAATGAGCTGGGGCCTAGTTACAAGCAGAAATCAGAGTAGGGAAAGAGGATTTCACTAAGCAGGAAGTGATCAAAAGTAATTGGATATTTCTGGCGTTCTATGATGTGAAAGAGAAACTGACAGAACCGAAATGGTTTTGAAATGTTACTTGCAAACTTTGATTTCTATTAATAATACAAAAATTTTGAGATTTCTGATAGATAAATTGGACAAGGTATTACCTAGATTTGTGAACAGTTTTTTGGTTTTTGTTTTTTTTTTTTTCCTGAAGGGACTTTGATTCCTTTGTTTGTTTTTGCATGTGTTAACAAAATCTGACTCGCTGTATAGAAGCAGCTCCCCCTTCTTACTCAGTAGTGTGTGTAGTTGCTGTGGCTATTCAAAGAGTGATGTGCATGCTGCCTGGCTGACTAGCTGCTGTTACCAAGAAAAATCTGCAATAGCCAAGTGCTATCTATCTGCTTTCCCTCCATTTGACTTTAATCTTTAAAAACTATCTAGTATCTGCTTTTCTTATAACTAGTTTACAGAATATTTGCTTTTTATCCTAAAAGTTTTACCGAAAGAAACATATTCTAAACCTTGTCTTTCTCTATACTTAGACTATTTGACAAAATAAAATCTGAATCTTCTCTGCATGCTGAAGTAGAATTTTCTTTTCTTTGGAAAACAATTTATACATGATAGTTTTGAAAATGGCCTTGTTAGAACATATTTTAATTGTTTAACCAGAAAATTAAGCTATTTGGGTTGTGGATGGCAACAAACTTTTGATGTTAAGTTTCTAACTGGAGTTAGAATAGTTACAATCAAACAGTAATGTTGAAGCTCCCTTTTCTAACAGTTCAGCCCATACACAGTGAATCCCAGTAGTCCTAATGGGCCCCTCAGCCTCCTACAGATCCTATAGCAAGTTTGAGTACTAAAATTTCCCAGTGATTTCTTAGGAAAATTAATTCCGTGTGGAAATTTTTCAACTGTACGTCCTTCCCAATACTTTATGTTGGATGTCATCTCCATTTTGGTTGCAACAAATAGTAATAAACTGTGCTGCTGCATCATGTTTTCAGAAATTGGATTTATTTAAAATCCACCTATATGCCCATGAATGTTACTTTGTATTAGGTAAAAATGTTACAGATTCAGGATATCTCTTTTTGATTGTTTTCACAATATTAATTGTTTTGACAGTGGCAGTTACTGAAATTATTGAATAGCCTACCGAGTCCAACCAGTGCTGTATAAGCATGTAGGTTAAAAAGGCTCATTAGTTAACACCTGAGGAGAAAAAAAAAAAGATGTAGTTTAATTAAAGCAGATCATGTGCCTAGTGCTCAAGTTTTGTTTGGGTTTTTTTAATCAATGTAGAAGAGATGCAAAAATCAAAGAAGAGATGAGATAAAAAGTTGGAGCACACAGAAAGCAGTGGCAAAAGGAAGCAATCACTGTGCAAAGTCTGACTGTGTAGCTGAACCAGTGACTGTAACCCAGAGAAGTGAAAGTTGAGATGTCTGTTCTAGTTAGATGAGGGTTTGAATATTGGGGAGGCTGTCAAAGCACATAGGCTACTAAAGAAACTTTCACATAATGTTCTGCCTTCATGTTCTGCTTTACTGATGGTAGCCTATTACATGAGATGAGAAAGCATCCTATGCTCATGGTAACCTATTACAGTTTAGTAAAGCAGGTCTGTGAAAATTTAATGTGTCGTATTACAAAGCTATTTAATTTTCAACCTCTCTTCCCTCCCATTTGTTCTGTATAAGCAAAGGAAGAACAGAGTTGACAAAGGTTTGTGAGTCATAATTTTTGGTATGTCAACCCCAACGTTCTTAGGTGCTTCAGAAATGGAGCATTTCCTGCACTGAATAGTGCCCATGTGCTGTGGGCAGGAGGCAATGCGTTGAGCAAGTTGCTCAGGGTAGTGGTCAGTGCCTAACTGCTTACTGAGGGCTTTTTGTTTCAGCAGAGAATTCTTTTATATAGATATTTTGGGAAAAGGAGGGACAGTGGCAATGGTAGCAGTGTCTTGCCAGGGTTGAAATAAGAAATGTAGCAGAAAATAAAAACTGACAAAAGCAGAATGGGAGTGACTTGAACAGTTGGACGATTTCAAAGTATACAATGTGGTATAGAACTGCTGAATGGTGTTGAAGTTCCGTTGTTTCTGAATTAAGTGATGTTTGTGAACTAAAGCTCAGATTCCAGGGAAGTGAAAATAGTTATTTGGTAAATAAAAGAAAACAAAACCCCCCCACAATAACAATGACCTTATGTTGTTGGTTCTCTAAAGAATGCCTGTGGCTAATAAAGCCAAAGGTCCAAGTAAATATTACTCTTAAGTGTTGTGAATATAGGTTTAGTTTCTGTCCGTCATTTGAAGTGAAACGAAAACTTAGTTTTCTTGTAGCTAAGTTGAAAGGCATCAAAAAAAGTTTTATGATGTGAATGGGAGAAAAACCCCAAAGCTGGATTATTTAGAGCTAATTGAGTGACAATATGTTAAGGCTTCTCCTGTCTACTGCCTCTTATTCTTTTAACACTTTATTAATTCTATTTTCTTAACTGTAATCAATATAAACCACATAGTGCTCATGAAACACTGCAAATCTGATTATTTTTTTTCCCCCAAAGATACAATAGTGCCATGTCTGCTTTACAAATGTTACCCCTATAGCAGAGTCACGCCAGATTAATTGCGATGTTACAGATATGATTCATGATCAGACTTACGAATGACTGCTGGCAAAACATAGAAAACTATTCACTTAAATATTAAAGCGTGTACATTCCCTGCCAAAAGTATGATATTTATACCGACTTTCCTAGTGTGCTCTCGGCATGTATAATTATCTTTGTGTTTACTATGGCACCGGAGGATGCAGAAATCTGCTTCTGTAAATCTCACTAAGGCTATGAGTGAAATGTTAATTCCTTTTGACTTTTGCACCTGGCTTACTTTAAACCTCTTCTAAATCCTTCTGGAAATATATCTGCATCTGCTCATTTTGTGTATAACAAATAGATTTCAGCAGTCCCGTCTCTAAAGCATTTTCTTATGTTGATCATCGATTGCTGCTGAACAGTACTCTTCAGCTATACTTTGAAATGCTTTTATTTCATCAGTTTTGAGATGTATTCCTTTCCGTAGAGTCAGAAATGGTTGTGTTTGTTTAGGGAAGAAAAAGAAAACACATCAATACAGTAATATAATAATGTACACAGCATTATTCTTTGCAAGATCCAGCCATGGGTTTGGAGCCCTGGTGTATTCCAGACTGAAAACCTCCCTGTCTACATCAAAGGATTTTGTGTGGTTGTACCATGTGAAACAAGTGGAGGAAAGCAAAAGAAGAAAAGACAAAAGTAGCAAAGAAATGGCACAGGCTGTCCCTCACTCCCTCAGAATGGTGATAAAGTGTAGAGAAAATTAGCAGCCCTTTTATCTCAGAGATTGTGTACTGTGTTGTATATGGCCATCAGCTGTGCTACATATATCAGTCTGGCTTGATGAGAGTGGCAACTCCTTTGTGAAAACACAGCTGAGTGTCTTTCAGGGAGATGAATGTGATTAAATTTGATGGATCTAATCCAGAGTGTGCTAGCACATTGAAGAAAGATTAAAGAAAGGAGTTGACAACATCATAGAAGCTAATCTGAGGTAATTTATCTTCTGCTACAGTCCAAACGAATAGTTTTACCTTGTTCCTCAGGGATTTCTGTGTGTGTTTTTTGTAGAGGCTTATTTTAATAGATGTTTTAATATTACAGATCTGTAACGTAACAACATTTTAACGGAACTCACCTTATTTTACTTATATTCACCTCTTTAGAAAGCTGTCCATTGTTTTCGATTTAGAATGGGTGGGAGCTGAACTTGTAATTTATCTCAGCCTGGAAAGCAGTGCTTATGTAGAGGAGCATGGAGGTGAAGACATCTTGTCTCTGTCTCTACTGGAATACCTTGTTTCAACAGCAGTCATTAGCTGGGGGAGATTTGCATTTTGTAATGTATGCCTAAATGCACCAGGGTTGCAGTTTTGTGTGGGAGCTGATGGACTGTTCTGCCCTCTGCCCTGAATCACATAGACATAGTTCTGTTCTGAAGATGTTAAAATGTCATTGTTTTGTAATCACCATTAATGAAAATGTTCTGTCTAATTAAACTCCTATTCAGACCTCAGCTCTGAATTTTCATATTGAAAGATTTAAGTTACAACAGCTAAGAAATTCAACACATTTCTGCTTTACTATAGAAGACCAAAACCACACAAAAGTGGGAAGGCTCACTGTAGTCTAAACTGCATAACTAGATGAGTTGTACAAGCAGGATGAGGGGAACGACTAGAGGTGCAGGGCCTCTGCTTGCCATTTATCAGAAGGACTTGGAAAAGGGTGAAAGGAAGTCAGTATGGTGATTGCTGGGGATGAGAAAGCATCATTCAGAAAGCTGAAGTTATGTTCAAGTGATGGAGTTTAAAAGGACCTGTAGCCTTGGCAGATTAGAAGTAAAGGCATAAATGGGCAAGCCAAAAAGTGACTTTATGGAGAAGGGAGAAGTGTCTGACTAGGCATGGACTCTTCAACGTGGTAGAGATACCATGGAGATGAGAGACAATAAAAACCTGCTGAGTCTTGAGCGACACAGAGAAGACTGATAACCATTGCTTTTTTTCACCATTTCTTCCAAAATGAGGGGGTGTGTGATGTAACCCAAATCTAAAAACCAAAGTGGTTCCTTGCACAAGACACCTGAGAACACCCTTTGGGTTAAAGTTTATGTGGGCTCAAGGAGTGACTGAATATGTTTGTAGAAGGGAGACCCTTTGAATGTTGCTGAATATGTGGAGGCTGCCGGAAATAACCTGAGTTGAAAGTTGCAGGAGGCCATGAGATTGTTGAGGGGAAATATCTTATGTGCTGATATACTCTAGCACTGGTGTTGGTGACTGAAGTTGCACTGGCTGGAAGAAAAGTGACTTTTTATCCTGTTTTTCAGTAGGGGTGGGTTACTCTGGGAGAAAAGTATTTGGAATAACTGCCCTTGAGCAGCTTAGGCAAGCAAACAAACAAACAAAAAGCAGTGAAGCAAAGATGTTAAAAAAATTGTGATGTCTAATGGTTTTGTTTTCTTCCCAGGAATCTCATGATCAGGGTCTTTTGGACATGCCTGTCACTAGAGAGCAGATGAATCGCTATCGCGCTGCAGCTGAAACTGCTCAAAGTGAACTTGCAGCACTTTCAGTGAAGTATGATTGTGCTCAGTCAGAGGTACATCAAAATACTTCCAAATCCTTCTCCAAACCTGAGGGTTCTCTAAAGTCACTTTCTGCAGAGAACAGAAAGCTTGCAGAAAACCCAAAACTTCTTGCTTTTGATACAAAACTTTTGTTTTTTGTAACATTCTTGCTTTTAGAATTTCCAAGAACATGTAATATTATTGGAGAATGAATTGTTAATACAGTATCCAGCCAGAGCTCCTGGGATAAGTGTCCATCAGCTGAACTTGAGTTTGACCATCTGATCCTGAAATTACTGCAGAGGTCTCCTCCTTTTTATGGCTATCCAGGATTAGTACTTTAAATTTCAGTTTTAAAAAGCCATACAGAATCTCATGTTCTCACAGAAAGTATTTATTACTGGAAACGTTGAATGGCTTTATTGCCAGCATGACTGACTGATTTACAGATACTTTTAGCATTGTGCTTGAAAAAAATGAATAGTCAAGAAAGCAGCTGTTCCTGCTCCTGTTAATAAAGACCTTTATGACCCAGCTGAGGTCACAGCCCTGTTCTGCTGAGTGCTGTGTAAAACTCATGATATGGGATTATTCTTGCTTTTTCTGTTCCTGGAACTGACCACAAAGACAATGGACAGAGAAAAAAATATCACATTTTGCAGATGGGGAGTTGAACTACAGGTTATGAACACTTTAAGCTACCATAGCTTGGTCCAACTGCCAAGCAAAGCAATCCCATTGTTCCTTCAGCTGCTCATTTCCTTCTCCGCACTGCCCCATCCCTTGTGCTGGCACAGATGGATGTGTCATTTTATGGTGCACTGTCTTGTTAGAGAACTGATGCAATTGGAAAATAAAGCCTTTATTTCTGGGTTGTTTTGTATCCAGATCAGTTTCCCAATCTTATTTCACCTAGCCACGTGCTTCTGCTAGCACAAAGTAGAGGGTGGAGTATTGAAACGAAGCCCATGAGCCTGGGAAAAGACAGCTACTTTTCTCAAAATCAGTGGTGCTTTATGTCAGCTCCAAAGTCTCTGATAAACCAGTGCTTGCAGGTGAAGTATAAGCTCACAAGAGACTGTGCTGCTGCTGAAGGAGTGACCCTCCTACCCGATTCCTAGTGTTAGCTTTTTCTCTGTGACTTGGCCAGTTCCCCTTCCTCGTCCTCCTCTGTGAATTCCTTTCTCTCAGCTGCGTGAGTTTTTTTTTGTGGACGAGTCAGACTAATACCATAGCTGGTGAGGTGGAGAGGACAGGTGTAGGTGGCTGGAGCAGGACCTCTCTTTTCCAAAGCAGTTGCTGTTCAGTTGGCTCATCCCCCTCTTGGAAATTCTCTGAGTATCTTGTGTTTGGTCACACTGGAAGTCTCTGGCAGAGTGGTGAATTTCCTGATGTCTTGAATTGCAGCTTAATGTCTTAAATATTTATAGCCTTAAACTGTTTGCCATAAGTTAAAAGCCCATGCACATATCATAAAGAGCAGTCAATATGGCTTAAATATTTGCTTGTTAATTTTATGTAATTGGAGATTTGCACCTTGCTGCTTATAGTGTGAATTGTCAGGAAAGCTGAAACATGCCTTAACACTTCTTGTGATGAAAAATCCAGTTTAAATCACTTATTCCTTTTAACAAAATAAAATACACTGAAATTTTATGTGCCTGTTGTCTGCCTCAATCTCAGTCTTTTACAGAAGCTTGAAGCAGAAATAGTTCAATGGACAATGGTATTTTTAACTAAATGGGAGAGGAAAGTAAAGAAAAACAACTGAACTTTGTGAACTGTTGAGGAGCTCTAGCATCAGCTCTGGAACAGGTCCTTGACAGTTGTGGTAATGTTCTTCCTCCCACCCTTCCTTAAAGGCTGATTCTGTGTAAATCCAACTAAATTTGACTGGCTAATCAGACTAAAAAAAGAACTATTTGCATAAGATGAGGAAAGATTGCCTATAGCACAGCTCTCCAGATGAAGATGCATAGGGGAGGAGGTGAGTTGAGGTTGCACAGGGAACTTCAGGTGGACTTCTCCTAAATTCTGAATTTGGAAAGAGATTGATTTTCCTCTAAGATACTCTCTTGAAAAGTTGTATGGTGTTACAGAATATACAGCAGCTTTTGGTTTTACATACTTCTTTTGCTTTTTCCTAGTTAAATGAAAATAAAGCTGCATCCCTCTACTCAGTCTACTAGGTGATAGAAGACTGTGAGTCTTTGTTCCAAAATATGTTTCTTGTCACATTACTAACATGTACAGTCACACATTTCAGCCTAGGCAAAACTATTCTTCCCTTTAAAATTAATATTCTCCTTTTTTTTTGTCTGTAGCTTCTTGAACTCAGATCCAGAGCGGTCTCTAAAGAAGCTTCTTTTCAAGAGCTGAAGGCTGAAGCTGAAAGCTACAAGGAAAACAATGCTAGACAGATGTCTCGCCTCCTGTCTTTGCAAACCCGAATTCAGGAGATGGAGGAAGAGGCCTGTGTGCTCGCCACTTCTAAAAGTCAGGCTGAGCTGACAGCTCAGGTGGCATTCAAGGAAAACCAGGAGTTGAAGGAGGAGCTTCAGGAGCAAAATGCCAAACTTAAGTAAGATTAATGTGAGATGAGAAACAGTTTTTGAGATGACAGTTGTCAATGCAGAAAAATATGTAGGTGGACAGACTTTATTGGAGATCTGAATCTGTTACAATGCCCATGCACAGCTGCTGTACCTGAGCATGTGGAAGGTACTGAAACTTGCATTGGGGTTTAAGGTGTTAGCCCATAAATGTGTTTTTGAGAGTTATTTCTTTTGGAGGAGAAATGATGATGTGAGTCAGCTTGGTGTAACCTCATTGCTTACAAAAAATGAGCATGGAGGGCTGTTTGTCTGAACACAGTAGAAATGGTAGGTCTGCTTTTCTCATTCAGATATTTCCATGTGTAGCACTGAGGCAAATTTGGTGCCTTTCATTGCACTCTTGTGATGAGCAGTAGCTACAAATAAAGTCTAATGCCCTGGTCTGTCCTTATCACATAGGGTCCTTTGCAGGTATTTACCTGTCACTTGATGTACTACATGGGCTATTAGTGGTGAGTGACTGCAGCAGTACCACTCAGGTTTCTTTTGCCCTCATCTGTGTTGCAGCTGGAATTGTAATAGTGTCAAGTGAGTTTCTTCCTTAGTATAAAGCCATCTGTTAGGAGCAGTGTAATAAAGAAAGTATGGTATAATTTCTAGTTAGTGACATCCTGAAGGAAGCATATTAATGCTTGGTTAATATTTGTTCAGCTTTCACAAATGTTATCTTTGTCTGACTTCTGCTTTATTCTTGACATTGTTGTGTGGTAGTTGCTGTGTGGGGTGTTTTTTTTGTTGTTATTGTTGTTTGGTTTTTATTGTTTGTTTTTTTTTTAACAGATCTACTAATTGCTACTGATTCCTTAACTATACTGTTCTTAGCATGGTGTATCAGAGCACTGATCTGCATAGTTGTTACTATTTCAGATCTATGGGATGGAGGCTGATAGTACTGTTGATCACAAATAAAATTGATTGGTGTGAAAATACTCTGAACTTTAACATTCCCAAACCAATGTCAGTCATATTATATTAAGAGACACTTTGTAAACTTATAAAATGGACTTTTCCCCACCATTACAAGGCTAATCTCCATGTCTTTCAATATTGCCTAGTTAAGAGCAAGGTGAGTGTTTACCAGATGTCTATATTTCTCCAATGAGAATTTTGCACAGCTCCTCCAGACTTTCTGCATTAGAAGTGGATAATTATGTTATTCATTAACATCGAGAGAAATCCATTGCAGTCCACTTGTCTACTGCCAGCTGATATGCCAAAAGCCTTGTCTGGAGAGTGCTGATGTTGATCTCCAAAGATTTTAGATACGATCCCAATATAAATGAGGCTTTAGTTAAGCCAAGAAGTGTATTATGTATCTCAGCAACATGGAAAAAAATCACAATGTCCAAGATAATGGTTGTTAAGCTTCTTTAAAGTACTACTTAGAAGGAGGAGAAGGAAGAAAAGGGAGAAGAATCTCCTATTCTGTTTGCCTGACTCACTGGGGGAAAACTGCCAAAACTGTGTATGAAACTAGCCTATTGTTACAGTGATGTGATCAATTTCACATGACATAAATCTGTCGCTCTGAGTGCAGTCCTGGCTGCTCTGTTTTGCCCATGAAATGTCTCAGTGCTTTCATTTGTGTTGCTGCATGGTGAGCAGGACCAGGGAACTGCTCCAAAGGAGAAGTGAGCAAAATAAAAAGCTTAATATTCAGCTTTACCAATCACAGGCCTGGTTCTCTGTGCATCTGGAGTGTCCACTTAGAGTGCTGGCAAAAGGGAAGGGACAAAGAGAGGATGAGCCTGCTCTTTGGAAAGGAACAAACATGTTGGATTGATCATTAATTTAGAGTGTATGCTTTCAGAGCTTTTTATCATTCTCAGCTGATGGTTATATGTGCCAAAATATTAGTAAATATACTAACTTAATGAAATTTAGTTGCTTAGTCTGGCCACCACGGTAGCACTTGATGCATGAGTAGTCTTAATTAGATATTCAATAAAGATTGTCACTGAAAACCCCTAATCAAAGGGATGAACAAGCCCAGTAGGCATGAAATGCACATTGGCATTTTATACCTAGGTATATAGTATAAAATGTTTAATGAATTCTGTGATTGATTTCAAAGATATACACCTCTCCTACTGAAAATGGTGCTTTTCTACTCAACAGTTCTATTGCCAAGGTATTTTTAGAGCCTGAACTGTGAAAAGCAGATTTTTTTCCCCCTTTTCTCCTTCTCTTCTCTTTGCTCATTAGTTCTGAAGAGCTAGCAAAACTGTGAAAGAGCTGCATAATAGGTTTTTTGTACCAGATTGCCTTTTTTTTCTAGGTGCTTACACCTTTGTGGACTTACTGGAGGTAATTAGGTTATTCGTAGTGTTGTCAAGTGTATGCTTTGTACTTCACATTGTTTATTTTTAGAAGCAGGCATGGTTCTGTGTGTGATGTGCTTTGATTTCTCAGAGCCACAGAGCAGTTTGTGGGGCTGCTGGTTGATCTCATACAATATTCTAACACATAGGCATGCATTCAGCAGGATCTCAACTGGCTTGAGAGCTGGGCAGTTGGGGAGAGAGGAACCTCATGAAGTTCAACAAGTCTTGCATCTGTGAAGGAACAACCTCATGCACCAGTACAGGCTGGGGGTTGAACTGCTGAAGAGCAGCTCTGCAGAGAAAGACCTGGGAGTCCTGATTGATAATAAACTAACCCTGAGCCAGCAATGTGCCCTCGTGGCCAAGAAGGCCAATGGCATCCTGGGATGCATCAAGAAAGGTGCGGCCAGCAGGTCAAGGGAGGTTCTTCTCCCCCTCTACTCTGCCCTGGTGAGGCCTCATCTGGAGTCCTGTGTCCAGTTCTGGGCTCCTCAGCTCAAGGACAGAGAACTGCTGGAGATAGTCCAGTGCAGGGCCACCAAGATGATCAGGGGACTGGAGCATCTTTCATACGAGGAAAGGCTGCGGGAACTGGGGCTGTTTAGTCTGGAGAAGAGGAGACTGAGGGGGGATCTCATTTATAAATATCTAAAGGGTGGGTGTCAGGAGGTTGGGGCATCGCGTTTTCTATATTAGCTTAGCAGCAGGAAAAGGGGTAATGGGATGAAGCTGAAACACAAAAAGTTGCACTCAAATATAAGAAAAAACTATTTCACTGTTGAGGTGAGGGAGCCCTGGCACAGGCTGCCCAAAGGGGTTGTGGTGTCTCCTTCCTTGGAAGTCTTCAAGACCCACCTGGACATGTTCCTGTGTGACCTGATCTAGGTGGAGCTGTTTCTGCAGAGGGGCTGGACTAGATGATCTCTAAAAGTCCCTTCCAAACCCTACCATTCTATCATTCTATATGCGGCACATCTGGAGCCTCACACCTTTCCGTTTCGAATGTACCCCTCCTCAAGTCAGCAGCTTAGCAAATATCTCCCAGATAAGTTTTGCTGGGGCCATGGAGGAGAGGAAGGTTCCTAGAGCTGAGGAAGCTGTGAGACACCTTTTTTCTGAGGGCCAGTGCCTGCTGCAGAAGGCAGGGCTCTTTTGGCTTATGGTGTGTTCTGTTTGGTAGTACATATAGCTATCTGTGTCCTATCCAGAGCAGTAATTAATGTTTTCCATTCCTCTCTGTTATTCTTCCACTCTGCAGCACTGAAAAATGCAAAAGCAATGATGAAGAAAAGTTTCCACAGAAAGGAACACTAGAAGTTCCATGTAATAAAAATACAGAGAAGATATATATATAAAAATATATAGAGAATTATATGTAACTTTTAATATTTATTTTGTGATATGCGGAAACCAGCAATAATCTTGGGATAATATCTTTTGCCTGCAATTCTATTTCAGGGAACATTCTGATATGTGTATATTTTTTTATCTGATTAGTAAATATTTGAATGAGCATGAAGAAAGCATGACTCAAGCTTCTAGAATCAACAGAAAGTATGAAGAATTCCTTACACAGCTTTCTGGATTCTTGGACACAGACATCAGAGAAAAGGAGAAACCACAGGAACATTTGATGTCAAAGGTGATTATTTGACTGTCAGAGAAATAAAGCAAGTGATGAAGACTGGAATCTTTGTGTTAAATCACTATTTGCAGACAGTGCTGTCATTTATGACTTTTTTTTTTTTTCTTCATATTGGGCTGATTTTCAAAGGTGCAGAACATTTATAGACCTTGGTGAACTCAGTCTGCTCTTATCTGCATAAATATTTTATTAGCCTGTAGTTCCCAAGTACAGCTCTGATTAGATACTTGGTTGAAATCTTTCCTGAAAATATTAACACTGGGAGTCACTATGTGATGTATAAACTTCACCATTAGATCTTAACACTTATCTTGAGCTGACATACCATTAAATAGAAACATCTGAAATGGCAATGCCCTAAACCAGATCTTGTAACAAAATGCCGTAAATAACTGTGTAGTGGTTTTGAGACTTTGTCATAAAACTTAATTTCTTTTCAGAAGTATTCTCAAGTCCAGAAAACTGAGCTTCCATTAGGAAAATTGTTTGTGAACTCTTTTAACATTTATCAGTGCTGCTGAAGGGCAATTAATCCTTATTTTATGCTTTTTTTTCCCCCCCCATGTTCTGTCTAGTCTTTGCTATCTCTGCTTTTCTTCATTTGGAAGGACACTGGCTATTTTTGGAAATTGTTTCATTGTATTTACATTAACAGTTCTGGCTATAAGGAATACTTAATAGATTAAATTGTCTAGATACGTATCACAATGAAAATATTTGCAATTATAATATTACAGGTATGTAGAAATTGTGATAGATACTTAAACAAAACTTGGCTAGTTGTCTTTAGAGGCAAAAAATGTCTGTGTTAAGCTGTAACTCTTACGTGATTTAGGTTAAGGAAATAATTTGAGTTTAAAAATGATATGTTGACATCTGGTTTTAACAATGTAGTAATAAATCTATTTGGGAAATCTGTTTTGTGCTGAATCCCGTGGGCATTAGGAAAACTTAACTGTTCATTTTCCTGCTTGGGATCACACTATATCTGTTTAGCTTCTTTTCCACATTATGGTTTATTTTAGACAGAATCACTCTGACTTAGCCTTAATGAATGTCTTGCCAGTAGGAGTCAGAGTACATTTTTACCTTAGACAGACTTTGAAGTGCCCATATTTATCTGTTCCACTTCTTGGAAAAAGTGTAATGTATCAAAACAGCTCCAGAATCCTGGAAATTATTCCTTTTTCCAAGGTGTCAGCTGCCGAGAACAGGAGCTCATGGGGTATTTGTCCCTGCCCTTGAATGTGCTTATGAAGTAGCTGTTATGAACTCCAATCTCCCCATGCCTAAAGAGTTGCAAGCACACAATGCAGCTTTCAGATTCGTGTTCCAAATGAGAGGCATAAATCTTAAAAAGCTAGACTGAAACAGTCTGTTTTTCACATGAAGTTAGCTACATGATCTGTTTTTATTTTCAGACCTGCCTCGTGTCAAGTGCAGATATGCAGAAACGGTAGCTCTCCACCTGTTTCATAGATCATAGACATTGTGTGGGAGTAAATCTGAATCACATTACACTAAAGTGTGGGTTTCTGACGAGAATATGGTTCTTATTTTAATTGACTTTCTACTCTTTTTAGAAAGGAGTTATAGAGTGAAATTATAAACCTGACCTAGGGGTCACGAGAAACATCATGTCTTTATGGGAATGATTAGGTATACTGACATGAACATATGTCACTGTTAAGTGCTTTAAAAAAGTTACTAATATTTTAATTATTTCTCTAGGTCTCTGAAATATGTAAAGAAAATCTGGCCCTAAAAGACCAGGTTGCTGTTCTTCAAGAAGCTATCAACGTGCATGAGATGGAGTCCAAAGCTAGTAGAGAAACTATCATGAGACTTGTTTCAGAAGTGACCAAGGAACAGAAAAAGGCAGCAGGATGCTATCAAGACATGGAAAAACTTAGTAAGGTACATATGATGTTTGTCTAGTTTTCCAATGTTTTCTCTAAATGTAGGATTAATTTACAATAGGAATTCTATGAGAGGAAAAGCTTCTGAAGGGCTTGTGGTGATTAGGGTCTTTCCTAAAAAGGATGTTTTTCTAAGGTTATTCTCAGCTTTTTGAAAGCTTCAGAATATACAGAAATTAAGCAATAACATTGTGTAAATGTATCTGATTTAGATTGGATGTTTTCCCATGATGCATACAAATTTATAGTTTTACTTCCTTTGCATTGTTGTAGCCTTTGCTGTGCTTGCACAAACATGTAAATAAATAGATGTTTATTGAGTTAATATCTGACACAAACATGGAACTATGAACAAATGCTCTTTTAAATAATGTTTATGTGATATTGCAAGTTTTCTGAGTACATTTTACTCAGTTTATTTAAAAATTCTATTGAGAAATTAAAAAAAATTGATAGGACACTATTTTTTAATTTCTCTTAAGGAACTAGAAGTAAAGTGTCTTGGCTTCTAGACACCCTAGATTATGTATGCAGCTTAGCAGCAGGAAAAGGGGTAATAGGATGAAGCTGAAACACAAAATGTTCCATTTAAATATAAAAAAAACTATGTTACTGTTGAGGTGAGGGACCCCTGGTACAGGCTGCCCAGAGGGATTGTAGAGTCTCCTTCCTTGGAGGTCTTCAAGACCCACCTGGACATGTTCCTATGCGACTTGATCTAGGTTGACCTGCTTCTGCAGGGTGATTGGACTAAATAATCTCTGGAGGTCCCTTCCAACCCCTACCATTCTATGATTCTATTATCATAACTTCATCTGCAAAGCCACAATAATGGTTTTTTTGTTCAGTTGTGGTATTCTTCTGTAACATTATACATGTGAAAAAGATAGAGAAAAAACCATTTTCATTTACTGGATTAGATGAAGTAGAGATTTTCATTTTTGCAGTGTATGGTTAGGTAAGTGAGCAATTAGATTTGTGTTTACTTACAACCATGATAATATGCTACAGCATTTTTGGGATGTGTACCTGTTGTGTTTTCTCTGAATCTGTTTCAGTTGTGCTAGTGGTTTTATTCATGTGTTTGTTTAGTTGATTGGTTTGGGGTCTTTTCATTATTGTCTTTTTATGATTTGGAAAGTGAGAACTGGAGGAGGTAATTTAAAGATCTGGAAAACTGAGTTTGAACACCTGAATCACTTTGGAGTCAATAGTATTCACTCAAATGTTCTGAAGAAATTCAAGATTGAAATGGATTAATTGTTGGTTATAATCCATAAAATTACATTTAAAACTGCCTCAGAAATAGTAACTAATATGACTACTACCATTTGTAAAAAAAATAGTCTTGGTGAAATGTCAAACAGAACTTACATGTATATAAGACATGCTAGCTGAAACCTTGAGAAATATTAAAGAATACAGCATATCATGACTTTAAAAAATGCATTGTAGATACTGAGATCAGTATCTAGTGAGGATATATATTAACATCTATTATTCCTTTAAAGATCTTATCCCTCTTGTTTCTTCTCTTTTGTCTGACTCTAAAGCGACCTTTTGTCCCTCACTTTTGCAGTGTTAAATACAGCTCTTTTATTCCTTCCTTATAAAAGGCTTCCTCTCTGTCTCTCCTTAAAAGGCAGAAGCAGTTTGCAAGTTGAATGCATTTTCTGTGAATATATGACATACTCATGAGGGAGGCCTTGCCAGTGTCTTGTGCAAAAGTCTGGGTACTCTGAAGTATTCTGTAGTCTAGTGCAGGTAGGGTGACAGTAGTTGAGAGCAGGTAGATTGTGTCCCAGCTTGAGGGGGTAACTTTAAGTATGGCACTGTGCTGCATGAACCCTTCTGCTTCTGTCTCTGAGAGTTGAAGAACCTCTGGTGCTGCTTTTGTATCTGCAGGTGACCACGGCCATGGTAGATAGACACCAGAGATACAGCACAACAACCAGTCATGAACATGGTCTATTCTGCCTAAATTCACCTAATGTCTGTTTCCTTTGACAATCTATTTCCATAATTATTCCTGTTATCAAAGTTTGTTTTTGTGTCAATGTTGGGTAGCTTTTTTGACCTCTCAAGCTGCATACCAAACCCTTCAGAGCCATGGGACATTAGCCATGAATGTTGAGAAGCCAAAGAGAAAGTAAGACCAGTTGCAGTTGCATCTTTTCAGTCTTTTGTGGTGGAATTTTTTTTATCCAGCTGCACTAATCTCTTAGAGTCATAGGGGTTTTCTTCTAGTTGGGATATGACCTTTACATGTCACAGTCCTTAAATTTCTGAATACTGTTCAATACTTGGACTGACCTTGCTGAACCTAGTCAATGTAAATGCTCTACGTTCCAGAGAGGTTTCAAGGAGGATTGTTCAGAATTTTAATGTTTTAGGTGTTACAGGTTTTTTTTTTTCTCTAAATTATTTGGAGGGCTTTTAGTTTGTTTGTTTGTTTGTTTGTTTTGGTTTGGTTTGGTTTTGTTTGACTGGTTTTGATTTTGTTTGCTTTTATTTTGGTTTTTGAGTGTTTGGACATCAACAGGCTTGCAGTTTGTTATTTTACAGAATCATAGAATGGTAGAGGTTGGAAAGGACCTCAAGACATCGTTTAGTCCAACCCTCTGCTAAAGCAGGTTCACCTTGATCAGGTCACATAGGAATGTGTCCAGGCTGGTTTTGAAACCTCCAGAGGAGACTCCACAACTTCCCTGGGCAGCCTGTGCCAGGGCTCCCTCACCCTCACAGGAAAGAAGTTTTTCCTCACAAAGGAAAAATTTTGTACCTTGATTTTTTTGAGTCAACTGTGTTTGTTTGCAGATGTTCACAATTTGAAACAAAATTGTAATTAGCTAAGCTCTCTGGTACTGGCAAACTACTTTTGCACTGCCTTTCTGAAGAGAAAAATACACACTGCTAAAAACTGTAATTGAAATAAACCACTCTTTATTCTTTGCTGTAATTACCATAATGTAATTCTGAGCACAGGTGGGAATTTTCTATTAATAGGACTTGTTTGGAATAAAAAAGAGAAATTGGCAAGGAATCATGCCAACATTTGTTGCCAAGAGAGTTCTACAATTACTTTAGAAAGGGGTAGTAACAAATAATTTCCCAAATGACAGGGCTTGTTTTGTTTTGTTTTCATTTCTGTGTTAGTGTGTTTGCCTTTTTGAAGCTATTTAAAAATTTCAGTATTTTTAGAGTTGTATGCTTTTATTATATTTCCAAGGGTGCCACCCAAACATCTCTTTTTGTCCATCCTCACTGCTGACCTACATAAATACAGGGTTTGCTAATTGATTGGCACGTGTTCCATTAATGCAAATGACTTGAGAGACTCCTGATTGGTCACCGTATTCACAGCTGCTACTGAAATAGTTCCTTAGCTCCAGTGTACACAATGTTAGTTCATATGAATCCACTTACTGACCCTCTACTAAACAACCAACGCTTCCAGAAATCACCATAAATCTGTAAATTTTATGGTAAACATGCCATCTTCTGGGGTAATTTGGTGTCTTCTCTGAAGTAATATTATTTCCCATTTGCTCCCACTAATCAAATAAGACCTTGAGGAATGAAGACTTAGTCTTGGCTGTACTTTCAGTTGATTTTACTGCAAATTTTATTCATGTGTATGAATATATAAGCACTATTAATATTGGTATTATGCTCACAGCAGATGTGGGCAGTTGTAGGCTCTGTGGAACGACACACAGCTCTTCAATGACTTTTTCTATTCCTCAGGCAAATTTGACCTTAGATAATATGTTGCTTTCTTCAGAAGATGACATAAGTCAGATTTATTCCCTTTTTAATTTTTTTTTTCTGAATGGTTCCCAATCTAAGATTTTTTTTTTTTTTAAGAGAAAAGCAGTATTTGAGCACTTGCAGTTTCTTTTATGCTGCCTTCTCATCATCATGGGTTTTTGTTTGGCCTCTTACTCCCCATTTCTGTGTTATAAATAATCTCACCAGTTGGTCCTTGAATTGCTCAGGCAGTTGGACTGGATAATCACTGTAGGGCCCTTCCAACTGAAAATTTGCTATGCTATACTATTCTTTTTCTATTCTATTCTCACCTTCTAAGGTGTAGCCTTTTGGTTTTATTTGTGTTGTGTCTTGTTCACCATTTATTTTCTAAGTCACATTATCTCAATGAAAAAATAAGATAGCAGTAGTTTTATAGTGAAAAAAATGTTTTTTGTTTACCCGCAAGTTTTATTCACTTGTTACTTCTTGCAGGCCACTGCAAAAGATTCATCTATAGGGTTATTTCAGCAGGCTTTGAGCTCTCATCAGTTTCAGTGGGAGGTCTCCTATGAAGCTGATATTGAGCGCGTATTAGCAATATGGGTCCTAATTTCTCTATCTGCAGTACCTTCTTTTGAGTTATTCTTGGATTCCTGTGTGGAGAGGAGGGATTATAACAAATTTTTCAATCCTCGTTTAATCTTTCATTTATTTTAGGATCTTGACAGTGCTATAATAGGAAGACAGAGTTTGGAGATTGAAATCAGAAACCTCCAAGATAAACTGACTGATAACCAGAAAGCTTTGGATGCCTCAAAGCAGGAACTGCACAACCTGAATAAATCTTCCAGTGAGTTGGAGGGAAGTTTGAAAAGCAGCAGAGAGGAGACCAGAACTGCTCAGAGCTCTTTAGTGGCTTTTAAAGAGCAAATTGCTACGCTGCTCAGTGGTGGATCTGCAATAGTTAAACCTTCTGAGAAGGCCATCTTGGAGAGAATCCAGGAAATAAATTGCAAGGAGGAGAGTGAAGAAATAGTAAGTCAACAAACTTGGACTGCACTCGCCCAACTGTATATTTATTCTCTTTGGATTCTTTTTCATTTTATTCATCTGTCACAGTGTTTGTTCCTTCTGCTGAAATTTTTAAATTACAGAAACTTTTAATTTTGTGGTGTATTGGTTTGAGATAATGGGTGAAGGAAAAGGTCATAAATGAAATAAAAAATATATGCTGTTAACAAGAAGAGACATGGAATTGTTTTTCACTTAAGACATTCAAGTTTGGTTTCTGTGCATGATGGATAAGCAGACATCAAAAGAAGCTGCGAGGTCACTGTGATTTAGAGGAACGTGTGAACAAGTACGGATTTGCTGCTACAACTGTGACTTCAAGGACTGACTTGTTTTTCAAAGCATACAACTAGGCAACTTCCTTCCAATCCTTAAAACCTACCTTGAAAAAAAGTATTTCTATACTTACACTGAAACATTGTTGAAACTGTAACTGTTCACTGTCCATGAGAGAGGCAACAGGAAAGCAGATGGGTGTTCTAATGCTCTGGCTCAGAGTGTTTTGACTAGTGGTATTTACAAAGGTGTGTTTGAATGTACAGGTAGATAAGGAATGTCTCAGGAGCAAGGCATACAGAATACAGTCTGACCAGTGACACTGCACTGAAGTTTCTCACTTGCTTACACAGGCATATGTTATTTTTATCAGTGAAGTCTATTATATAAGTCACACACTAAATTAAAAGATGTTTTCACTGAGACACTGAAAATCTTCTGTGTCCTTGCCAGATTTTAAGATTCTAGCATCTCCTGCATGATTTGATAATTTGTTAGCAAATGCTAGAATCGTAGAATGGTAGGGTTGGAAGGGACTTTTAGAGACCAACTAGTCCAACCTCCCTGGAGAAGCAGGTTCACCTAGATCAGGTCACATAGGAACATGTCCAGGCAGGTCTGGAAGACCTCCAAGGAAGGAGACTCCACAACCCCTCTGGGCAGCCTGTGCCAGGGCTCCCTCACCTTCACAGTAAAATGTCCAAGACTGGCAATAGCTCTTGAAAATATCCCTGAGCATTTTGATTAAATATTTAAAAAGCAAAACAAAACATCTCTCTTATACCTTAGTTTGACAGTCAGTAGAGCTAATTCAACAAAAAAAAAAGCTTTGTGAAAATTATGAACATTTGAAAGTGATCCACCACTGTGGAAACAACTTTTTAATATAGAAGCTTCTTGCAGGTTTTTTGTTGTGATTTTTTTTTTTTTTATGGAGTGTTGTTTCCATAGTCAAAATGCTTTTGAACTGAAATACAACGAGAATTTTACGTGCATGTTTGATTGTACTATTTGGTGTTTTGGCATACAGTACACTGTTGAGATGTTGATATTTTGAGAATTGCTGAGAAGTGGAAATTTCATTTGACTAGTGGCTATCGAGTAAAAAGGATTTGCTTCTGGGAGTGCTTTCAAGTCACCTGCTGCTTTTGTAAGGTTCATTTATGCCTGTTTGAGTACTACATTGAGCAGCTGTTAATCTCTTTGTGGTTATACTACTGTATGTGCAAATTGTGTGCTACTTCTTGTTGCTCCTGATTTTATTCCTTAATATTAGCTTTACATGCTGGGTTGCTCACTTGATCATCCTGCAGACAGGTTGTATTGAGGAGGATTAGAACTTGGTCTTTATTTTGTTGCTGATAGAAACTTTCCCAGCTGCTTGAGAGGAATGTGACTGGTTTTTCAAGTCACAGCATTGATTTGAGAAGTCATGTTCTGCTAGAGACTACTGTAAAATATGCAATAAGCAACTATTCTTTTTCTAAACACCTGTGTTCTTATTTTAGAGGTATGGTCAGAAAAGCAGGGATTTTTCCATAACAGTGGTAAAATTCATTTATCTGGATGCTATGCTCTAACTTGTCCCTCCCCTAGAAAGACCTGTTGACATTTGCAATGAAAATAACTGGTTTTTTTTGAGGACATAGACAGATTTGGTTTTCAGAATTATTGCTATCAAAGCTAAAATGAAGCCCGTATTATTAAGACAGAGCAGGTATGTCATAGTTTAGGCCCATTTAGGAAGAAAGGACCAGGATCAGCCATAAGTACCAAGGGCCTATTGGAATCCCATAAGGACAGGTGGAGGGGGCTCAATTGCCACTTATGGTCCCCAGCAAAGCAGACAAGACTGCTCAACTTGGGGAAGAAAACAAAAATTAGCTTAATCCAACACCAACCAGAAACATAAAACCCCAGAATATAACAAACAGAAAACAACTGGAGTGGCACAATGATGAAGAGCACAGCCAGCCCTTTAAAACCTCCTTCCCCCTACTATTTCGTTCCTCCCAAGCTCAGAGCCCTGATCCTGATGTCTTTATCTTCTCCCCTCCCTGAGCAGTGCATGGGGCAGGGACTGGGGGTTTCAGTGAGTCCTTTCCTAAAGACTCCTACCGCTTGTCTCTCTTCATGGCAGTGGGCTCTTCACTGGTCCTCCCTGCTCCAGCATGGGGTTCCTCACAGGCCAGGCAGCTCTGCATGGGCCAGTCCAGCATGAGCTCATCCCAAGGGCTGCAGCTCCTCTCTGCCTCTCGTGTGGGTCTGCTCTGCGGCGTGCAGGCTCTCCAGCACGGCCTGTGCCATGGCTGCCTCCTCACACAGTCTCCTGCCCATCTAGGTGCACTCACACGGAGCTGCTGGTGGCTCTCTGTCCTGCCATTGCCCTCCATGGGTTGTAGGGACACAGCCTGCATTCTCGCCAGGGCTGCAGGGAGGTCTCCAGTCCAGTGCTGCTCCTTGCTTCCTCCTTCTTGGACTGTGGGATCCACACGGTCGCCTCCATTTGTACAGCTCCTACACCTCTTCTTTCATCTCAGATTTCCCTTCTTAAATAATGAGGCACCAGAGTAGTCTGGCTGGGCTGGAGGTGGGTCCACCTCGGGGCAGGAGGTTGTTTTGAGAACTGTTTACTGGGACCAGCACTGCAGCCTCCTCCCCCTGTTCCAAGGCAAAAAGTGGCTCTACAGAAACCTATGACAAAGTATCAACTCCGATCTGATGCTGGCTAAATCTGTGCTTTGGAACTAAGATATTGGTCTTACAGTTGCCAGCTTTTGTTGGTTTATTTTTATATAGTAGAGGAGCTATGTCAGGTATGTGTAGTGTAGCATCCTGCCTCTGCTATAAAATACAGCAGTTGCTTGCTGTACTTCTAGCAATACTCTCTCAAAATGCCAGTCCTTTCTAAAATAAAAATAATAAAATTGTGGCTTAATTTCCTGAACCATAAATATTAGCTTTAACTTTAATATTGCTTGGTCAGTGTAGTTGAATGATGAAGTTTTGGAGATCATTGTATTTGCCAAGTATGTTAAGTGATGAAGCTTAAATGGCTCATTTGAAAAAACAGAATATTTGCATGGCCCCAGAGGGAACTAAAGCAGTGCTGGCATCTATTGTTGGAAGAGTGTCTTCGTTAAGATTAAGATATTTGAAATAACTAAGCTAAATTGCTGAAATTTTACATCTATGATTCTGTTTCTAATAGAATACAGACTTTGTCATCAGAAAGCTGTTTTGCTGTGAACTGCTTTTCTTTCTGCATATCAGAATTTAAAAAAAATCATTTTCTAATGTTCCATTTCTAAGGAATATACTTGTTGATATATATGTCAATCCAATTTCTATTTTGTCTCTGGGTGAATTTCCTTCCAGGATTTGGATAGAACATCAGTGTTAGGATATGTGCGCTTTACTATCAGCCAAACATGAAAAAGATTGTCTTCAGTTAGGATTTTTTACAGACCTTTCAGTAAACTGTCCAGCCTTAAGTAAAAGACCCACAAAAGTGAGTCGTTAAACTTCTTGCCAGGGTAAACCAGCCTGTGGTGTTGCTGATGCCCAAGCTAGTTTGTTTCAAAACAGCTTGTTTTGTGGCTCCAATGCCAGGACTGCTAGGGATCAGAATCCAGCAGCTTAGGTGCCTTGCTGCTGGAAGTGAAAAATGTGCTAAGGAGTGTGCTAATGTATAACAGGAGGAGGATTGCAATTAGGTCTTTCCTTTCCCTAAGTGAAGATCATTTCATTTCTGTCATGATACTGCTGGAAGCAACTTGCCTTTGCAGACTGCTTTAGTGGGCTCAGGAAAAGGCATTGCAAGAAACTGGGAGAAAGAGGGCCATGTTTGTTTCATTTCCTCTGAGACTTAGTTATCTGTATCTACATTCTCACCTACGTGCTGCCTGTGTTTTCTAAATCATTTATCTGTTTTTTCCACTCATCCTAAATTAGACTAGCGATTTTATTGTCGTATTTTTAGAAAAATGTTAGTTGACTGACAGATACTGCTGGTTTGCAACCATCTTTGACAAGTTTGTGTCTAAATTAATTTGTATTAATTTTTGTTAGTTGCCTCATCTTAAATATGGTTTCTGCTGTTCACTTTTAAATGTCTCACATATCACCCCTTCTGCCATTTTCTCCTGGAGCTTACAGCAAATTTTTCTCTTTTTGTCTTTTTAAATGCATGTATTTTAAAGATAGATATTTTAGCATCTTATTAATGATTTGAGGATACATATTTATATCTTTGTAGCATTTCCACACCCACCTAACCCCATATGTTTTCTTGGTTTCCTTGCTGCCTAGATATCTCGGCTCAAAACTCAAATATCTAAACTGACCGAAGCTTTGGAAAATCAGACCAGATTGTATGAAGAAGCTCTGGAGAGGAGCAGGAAAGCTGAAAAATGTTCTGAAACTTTCCAGGATCAGCTGAAGCACTTGGAAGAGGAATTATTGTCTGTAGATCTGATGAAGGATGGATTGAAGCTTGAGAAACAAAAAGTAGTTCCATGCATTATTTTCTTTTGCATAAAAAGGACTAGAGACAGAAATACAGCTAATTGCACAGCATTGATAAGCTGGAGTATTACAGTACTGCAAGTTAAAAGTCCATTTATGTGGAACTCCCTCCCCTCAAAACAGATTAAAAGAAGTCTCTGTAAATACATTAGAGGCTTCTTTGATCTCAAAGCTTTCTCTGATCTTTCCATCTTTCCCTGGTAAATCATCTGGTCTGCAGTCACACACGATCTTGCAGTCCTTGATTCTTATATACCCTTAGACCATCAAGGCTACCAGGATTTTTTAATTAATTGTATGAATGAACACACTGTTAGCCTAGAACACATCTCCATACTAGGATGTTGAAAAATGACATAGTACCTGGAAAGCTAAACCAGCCATCCAGTACAGCTAAGAGAGACAAAGTTACAACATCTTTACCAGGCCAAGATCAATGCTTAGAAAGTTGAATTTGCAAAGAATCCGCAATTTGGTGCTGTCTGTTTTGCATTAGTCTATGATTCAATAACTTTTATGAACAAAGCGTCCACCACATTGGGAGCAAATCAGGAAATGGAGCTGTCCCTTCCCCTCTGCTTCCTCTGTGAAGAGGATGTGGCTCTAGATTCTTAATTTCTATCTAGATTTTTCTGCAATAAAAAGATTTTGTTGTGATTTTTTTTTTCCTGATAATGAACAACTTTAGTGATTGCTGCTGCTGCTGCTGTTTTTAACTTTTTGAACCATCATGAAGCATCATGAAACAAAAAGAGACTCTTGCTATGTTTTATCACCTAGGGCTCAAGCAACAGCTATAGAACTGATTGGTTTTGTTTCATTTTGTTGTTTATTTTTTTCCTTATTGTTTGCTTTGCAAATATTAATGCCTTCAAGAGAAATAAGAGAAAACTAAGACATAGATGGAGCCCTGGCACAGGCTGCCCAGGGAAAGTGTGGAGTCTCCTTCCTTGGAGGTCTTCAAGACACCTGGACACATTCTTATGTGATCTGATCTAGGTGGACCTGCTTCTGCAGGGAGGTTGGACTAGACGATCTCTAAAGGTCCCTTCCAACCCCTACCATTCTATGATTCTAGGATAAGGAGAGCTTTGGATTTTGCAACAGAAGCTAACTGAGACCAGGGAACTAATGCAAATTTTGAAGTTAACAGGACAAGATAAAAGAAGAAAAAAAAAGATTAAGTAATATTTGATATCTGTATGTGTTCACATCAGCAAACCAGATGGATATGCAGTCAAAAGAATCTTTAATTTGTCAACTAGTAACAGTTATGTCTAAATCTTACTCTTTCAAAGAAGGGCAAAAGACTGGCCATGTTAACATTCCTATGTCTCCTCAAATTACATAATATCTCACCCATGGCATCTCTGGTAGCAGTTTATCTGTTTCAGAGCTCACAGAAGGGACAACCATAGTACTTGCAATTAGTTGAGATGTAGCTGTCCTTTCTAACTTTTCCCTGCCAGCGCATGGTCGTGTAAAACAGCAGAGCCACAGAGAGGAACTGGAGTCAGAAGCAGACACATGTACCTAGTGCTGTTCTTACTGCAGCAAAGAACAATTTGGTCTTGCAAAGGTGATAAATACAGTAGGTCCAGGGATTTATAAACAAAATAAATGGTGACTAAAGGAGGAGAAATGGAGAATTTCCAATTGTGTCAAGAATATGTGTTATAAACATACTATTTCAGTACATTATTTTTTGTTGATAGTGGATTTGGCTGTGTCTAGTTGGTTGCTTGTGTAGGAGGAGTTGTTCTTAAATTGTACTTCATATCTTTTGATGAAGTTTTATTATTGTTTTACCCTCTTTTCCATATCTTAGTACCTGAAATTTCTGGAGCAACTTAATGAGAAGATGAAGCTGGATAACCTAGCAGCAGAAGTTGGATTTGATATGAACGTGAATGCAATTCTAGCCCGAGTAGAGCAGTTAGTGAAACTGGAAGGTGATGCAGTGATTGAAAACAAGACTATGGCATATAGCCTAAGAAGGAAGGTAGGTGAAAAAGGCACACTGTTTGTTTCAAAGATGAACACTGTTATGGCTATATTTCTATAGTGGCTTGCTAGAAACTGCAGATTAGAGCTTCATATATGTGCAAAGAATTTCAAAGATGTCCGTGACACAAAAGGAAGATAGTGAACATTTGCAAACTGTGCAAATGGACTGCATATTACAACAACTAAAATCACTAGTCAGTTAAATATACGATACTACATTTCACAACTTCTTAAATAAATGTTTGCACTTACACATGTCTTTGTGTATATATGTCTATTTTGTAATACACATTTATAATATACTTCTGTAAACAGCTAATTTTGGTATTTAAATCTAAAAGGATCTGCTGGGAATGGGGACATCTTACATAAGTTTCTCTAGAAACTAGTGGGACATTGATTCTACACTACCAAGTATTTCAATGTTTCCAATAAGAACTATGCTCCTTTAGGAGCAAATCAGTTCAAATTTGGTCAGACACTCCTCTGTCATCCTGTTACAATACAGTGAAATCTTCTTGTTTTAGGCATATCAGAATGATTTAGAGCTTAGAATTAGGTCTATTTAAGGTATAAAGCAACACTATTTTTTTCTGTAGGCAACTTCTCTCTATCAGGGAGTATGTATGTTCATACTCCTTAGACATTCCAAAGTAAAGTCTAACAGCTCAGCTCAGATAAACTGAAAACAGGTAGCTCTCTGAGCACCAAAACAGGACCTTGTATAGAAGCGGTGGATGGAAGCTTTCTTGTTTCTGTATGTTGGTTCTCCTTAATTAACTGGTTAAAAATGGAAATATTTTAAACTGCCACTACTGAAACCACCATCTCCTTAATTAATTTTTCTTACGTTTTGTGTGCAACTAGTGTTTTATACTTCAATTTCAGATGTTATGAAAGAAGCACAAGTATTTATGTTCAAATAGGATACAGTCTCTATGTAAATTAATTCTAAAAGGTAGTGCACAAATTCAAGGATGGAGAAGCACAATGATTTGGTAACGTAAGAGGTGTCAAGTTAGTTGTAGATATATTTGCTTTATAGAGTTTTCAAGAGAGGAATAGAAGTTCAGATTAAATATTGCAACATGGGGATTAAATTTGCAAAACAACCTGTGTGGTACCGTTGTCTTTCACATATACTTTTTCAAATATCCTTGTGCTTGGAAAACTAGTTGAAGGCTCAGAAAGAAAAACTTGAAAGCAAAGAGCTGCACATGAACCTTCTGCGGCAGAAAATAACCCAGCTGGAAGAAGAGAAGCAAGTAAGGAGTACCTTAGCTGTGGAGAGGGATGAGGCCAATCTCACTGTCAAAAAGTTACATAAGATGATAGAGAGGTTACAAAAGCAGCTTGATCTGGCAAGGGAAATGAATACTGATCTCAAAGCCAAGCTGTCTGAAACCAATGAACTTAAGGTGAGTTAAAAGGTTACATTTTGCTTCTGACTATTTTTCTATTCCAATTGGATACAACTGGAGTTGATTTATAGTAAATGTGTTCATGGAGATCTGCTCAAATCCATCTAGGTAGAGAAAGCAAAAATATTATTACAATGTTTGGGGTGTTTTGCAATTTGCCTTAATATACTAAGTAGTGCCTGTAAAGCACAATCTAAATGTCCAGGTTACTGTAAGAAAAATATGATATGTGCATCTGTTTCTTTCCTGTTGATATGGCTATAATCTTATATTTTTCCATACGCTTCTCCAAGAATATCTATTCTTGATAGGTATGGGGGGAAAAAAGGAGAGGTTCTACATAAAACACGTAAATGTTATCTTTTCCTTGTTCCTATGTTTTATTACATAGCAGCAGTAATAAATTACCTGCTTTAACTCGGGTGAATACAAGTAGTTTGCAGGCATTGGTAGCTTGACACCACTGGAAGAAAGGACAGCTGATTTTATATCAGCTTATATCCTGTGGCTGGAGCATTATGAATAAGTAGGTGCATGTTTCAGCTGCATGGTTTTTACCAGCAAAGCATTTGACAACTATTTTTCATACTATTTTTCCAGGGACTAGCAGAGAGTGAGCTCTCGCTGTGGGTTTTTGTCTCTTCAGTTACCTTTTTTCACCTGTAGACAATTAACAGACTTTGAAACAAAAATCTGTTTGTTAAATGAGTTGAAATTGGATGATCTCCTTTAATAATTTTTCAGTTCATACGTACATGTGATTTCACCAAGAACCCACAAGAAACTCCATTCAAGTGCTTATTCATGATTATGCCTGATATTTGTATTATTTATTTGTGTCAGATGAAAAAAATGTGACAAATTTAGCATGCCTTTTTACTATTGCAGATCAAAACTTTGGAACAGAACAGAACAATAGAAGAACTGAATAAGTCTCAAGGCAAATTGGAAAGAATGAAAGAGAAGGCTGAGAAGCAACTTAGTTCTGTCAAATCAGAGCTTCTTTTAAAGGAGCGTAAAGCTACTGATGATAAAGAAAAAAGCAAAAATATGTTAGAAGCAGTTACCAGTGAGATGAAGATGCTTAAAACAACCCTTGCAGAATTAGCAAAGAGAGAGAGACAGGTAGGTGTATAAGTATTTGATAAGTGTTAGCTATGACTTGGTGGACAGCTATCCAGCTGTGCTGAAATCTTTTGTCAACATTATTAAACAAGAAATTTTTAGCTTATGCTTGTGATCCGTGGTGGCACGTGTAATTCTGAGAATCAAAACTAATCTTCAAGTTGTTTATGCAAGAAAATGAATGATAAATACAAGCATTGTTTTCTTTTTTATTGCAAAATATTATATGACATTTTAGAGAAATATAAAGAAAATTATAAAATATTAACATCTTTTTAAGATATGCTTTTTTCCATATATCTTGGCAATAAAGCTTGCCAGCTTCTCCTCATCCATTTTCTATTGTTTGTCCTCATCTGTCTCTTGCACTTTCTCCTTGCCAATTGTATGAGATTCTATAAAGCTAAGTGATAGAAAGGCAGGAAATGGCCTCAATTGCACCAGGGGAGCTTTTTATTGGCTATTAGGAAAAAAATTATTCTTCAAAAGAGTTATCCAGCACTGGAACAGGCTGCCCAGGGAAGCAGTGGAGTCACCATCCATAGAGGTATTCAAAAGAAGTGTAAACATGGCTCTTATGGATATGTTTGGTGGTGAATATGTCAGTGCTGGGGTAATGGTTGGACTTTAAGTCTTCTCCAACCTAAATGATTCTAGTTTATAGGACATAAATTCAAAGAATGTTGGAAAAGCTCAGGAAAATTAAAAAAAAAAAAACAAACCAGACTTAATATTGAACGTAAATATTATGATTGAAACTGTCTTAGTTTATCCAGCTAAAATTTTTGTGCTCTGTGTTGGCATCAGCAACGACTGTGGATGAAATATAAGAATGCTATTTCAAAAAATGAGTCTAGAAAACATTTTTTTTCCCCCTCACACAGAAAAAAGACCAACAACCTTGGGGTCTTTCTTCCTGCAAAGCTCTAGCTTTTATAATGAAGGTTAAACATTTGGCAGGAATATTTAATCTCATGTGTCTCATGAGGAAACAAAGCATTCTGTACACAGAAGAAGGTATGAATTATATTCAGGAAATTATTCCATGGAGTCAAACATTGAGTACTTGCTAAAAACATGTGAATATTGAATTTTTACTGTCTGAACCCAAGGTGTTTCAAACCACTTCAATACTGTTGCAATGACCAGATTTGAAGAACATGGGAAAAGAGAAGTAAAGTGGGCTACAAAGTGCAGAATGCTCAAGCACAAGGTTGCAGTTCTCAAGTGTTCTGTGTTAGTGAAAGAAAATGTCACCTTATGATTTACCAGCAGCTACAACCATCTGCATCACTGGAGTATTTTGGGTAACTGCATGTGGAAGTATACTGCTAAAGTGGGAGCAAAGCTATCTGCAAAACTAATACTTGAGACTTATCCAGTGCTGATTAGCAGTAATGGTATTTTGAGAATATAAGAATTTCCAGTAATATTCATAGCATACTCTCCTGTATTTTAACAGTTTACATAGTTGAAATCTGTCCTTAAAATAAAGCTACTGCTGCTAAACCACAGAATATTTTCTAAACTCTCTCATTAATTAATATGTGAGTCTTTTTCCTGACTTGTCCCAAACCATTACCCAAGGAGAACTTCTTCCTCATCCCCAACTCTGTGTAGTTCTTCACCTGCTTTGGACTCACTTGTTCTTACTTCTCAGGGAAGATGAAGATGATGAGACCTCTCTTACTCTCTTTAAAAGGGAGAGAATGTAGATATTAAATACTTCTCTGAGCATACGAGTATATACCTAATCCGTATATAAGCACAGCCATGTCATCTGTGTGTCATCTGTCCATACCTCTGTCCATTACTCTGTCTGTGGAGTAAACAGAAAACCATTCTGACTTCATATATCATTATAGCATATTTCTGAATAGAAATAAATATCAGCATAGCTGAACTTCAATAAGACTGTGTAAATGGTAGGCATAATGACTAGTGACAAAAGGATGGTGACAGTATATGACCACTTCAGTCAACTCTGCATTCAAATCTGAATATATTTTATTTTTGTATCAAACTAAAGTCTTTATTCACAGCAGTACTTGGCGTAAGAATATAAATGTGAGTGTTTTGATTGAGTTTTTGATGGTTTTGTTATAAGGATTTTCTCCAATCTTAGTTTCCTTTTTATTTTTTCTTCTTAATTCACTTTTCTGTTGGAATAAGATCCCTTTTACTTTCCTACAACTACAACATGAAAACAAAATGTGGAGTTTGATACTTCTATTCCTCCCTCCTAATATTGTGGGTTAATGCTGTAAATTGCATTCATTCCCTCTCTTTTACTTCAAGTTACTTTACTCAGTGGAAGGATGGTGTAAAGAAAATTTATTAGGAGTGCTTACCTTTAATTTTGGGTTTTTAGTAATGTTTGTATTTTATTCTTTCTTTTTTAGCTGCTGTTGAAGAAAGCCTTAAATAGACAGTTGAGTGGACTTCTATTAACTCTGTTACATTGTTTTTAAAGCTAAAATCCATTTCTTATCTAATTTCTTTCATAGGTATTGTGTTTTAGTGAAAGATTTTAAAAGTTGTTCATGATGTGCTTATATCACTGTATGCACTTCAAGGTATAAACATGGATCTTACTCCACACGAGACATGTGATAGCTTTCTAAGGATCATCCAACATGTATCATCCATTGCTTTTGTTTGGAGTTCTTGAAGTCCCGATTCTTTTGTTCTTTTGTATCCAAGAGTAATGATTCTCTTTGACAGTTTATCTGGAGAATTTCTCTTTATCATCAATGCTTTTCCTGCATTTTCACTGAACTACAGCTTAGTCATCACTATACTTCACATGCCACAATATGTCTAAAAAGTAGCTTTTTGTCTAAGTGTTATTCTATTAAAGTGAAAAAAAAATCCTCAATTTCAAATTAACATAAATGAGTGGCTTAAAGCATTTCTTAAAGGGCTCTATATGCTTTCCAGTTTAGATTATTTGCTGTTGAAAGTTATTATATTCTTAACATATTTATTTTCCATTCGGTATAGCTATGATCTGCTTTTCCCATCAGAAATAAAAAGTGAGATGATTGTGTAGGTATTTAAATTTGTATTCTTTTCCCTCTGGCAAAATCCTGCCAGATCAATAATCTACATCAGAGCATAAAAGTTAATTTCATTGCATTTGATACATGGTTGTAGTGCAATTTGCTTAGCTCACAGTTCCTGTAATGAAGTTGAACAGCTTGCAGTATCAAAAGATATCAGAGCAAGAAATTTGGTATGAAGTACAGACACTAATGTTCTCTTAGAGGATAGGCTGAGTGGGCTATGTGTCTTGTGGGGATTTAATTCATCCAAAGACTGGATCTTTGCAGAGAGCTACCTTGATCTTTTAACATAAAATCCATATGGAAACAAACTCTAGCTCTGCTGCCTGCTCATTCTGTCTATGATCCAGGTGTTTAAACAAATAATTAGCTTTTGCTAAATTGCTCTTGCCTAGCATGCTGGCAAAGCCTCACATCGGTGAGCTTCTAACTTGTTGAAGAGAATATTTGGGAACTTGGGTACTTTTGGTCTTACATTATTCCAATGATTCATCCAAGACATTGCACTGCCTCAATGAGACAGCTAGGACTGAATGATTAAATTCTTCTGCCCTGTGCTGTCTTGGTTTCCATATTTGGTTTTCTGAACTGATTACAGCTCCTTAGCATTTGTACTGGGATGAAACAGTCTTTGACAAAGTATTGGAACCGAGAGCTTTTCTTCAGGGTTTTTGGTACCTGCCTCACAAATGTTGGAACTGCTTTAGAGTTCTGCACAATATTCTTGGTTCAGATACCTATTTCAGTGCTTTTATCTCTGTTGCAGCAGTACACTTATCTCCTTCTTACCATTAGCTGTCAGCATGATTGATGGAGTGAGGGATGCTGTAACATCAAAGTGCGAGTCCAGCTTCTTGGTAGTTTTAATGTTTCTATGACATTCTGAGTCTCTGTTGTGCTTGGGAATGGAGATCTTTACATTTAAACAGGCATATTCCCTTAGATAGGGACACTTATCTCTATTAACTCCTTGTTGATGATGAGGGGCAATTAGGCATTGGTTATTTGGGTTCTGCAATGCATTGTCTATCAAAGAAACATTGAAGCTTGAGTTATGGTGATCCATACTGTGAGTTGAGAAGAGTAAATCAGCATTAATGTTCATGAACTCAAGTTTTGATATAGATGCTGATGGGGTCACTAGTGATGACAATTACTTGTGTGTATCCATTTGGAACTGCAGAGAGAAAGCTGGTTTCTTCAATTACTTTTCTATAATATCTATAATATCTTTTCAGCAGCTATGCACAGAAGAAAAATCAGTGTTTCCCAGTTTGCTTCTTGAATTTTGACTGCATCCTAATTCCAAGTCAAAACCAAACTTAAAGATGTGTCAAAGCTCCACCTTTCTTCTTATCTTCCTTTTTTTTTCCTGCTGTAGTTTCTCCAAGAAAGTTCAGGATAGAGAGGAGCAGTGGTGGGCAGTGGTCAGAACCAGCACCTTAGCCTGTGCTGTGGAATGTACCCAACAGAACTTCCAGATGTCTATATAGTATTCAGCCAGCTAGCTAAGTATAACTCCTCTTCCTGTCCCTCAGTTTTTTGCTGTTGAGTAGGCAGGGAAGATGAAGGATTCTAAAGAACACTTGTGTGAACTGTGTTTTGTGTCCAAGATCCTTAGCACTTCAGCTGTTTATGTGTTTTGTTATCTGAGCTATGCCCCAAAAAAGCTGTTTTCATCCTCTTCAGCTCTCTGTACTGAGCAACAACAGAAATGGCTTTGTTTGTTCTACACTGCTAACACAAATGGTTGTACATATGCACATATGTATATGTTTTCCCAGGCATCCCCTTTGCTTGGTATTTAATTTAATAATAACTCCTTTCTGTTTGCTCCTGCAGCTGGCAGATTTCCGAGAGGTGATCTCACGGATGCTGGGCCTCAATATTGCCAGCCTTGCTCTTCCTGACTATGAAATCATTACACGTCTTGAAGGGTTGATTCACTCTCATCAGCACCACTGTTTCCCCTGTGTCTGCCTCAAAGACATGGCAAGGACACCAGAAGAACGCTCACAAAGAAACATACAGCTTCTTCACTGAAATTCATGTTTTGTAAGGAGACAGAGCAAAGTAAAATTTTCTGCTATGCTTCCCTACCTGCTAGACATGCATAGAAAACAGATGTTTATTTCTGTTCCCTGCTTTACAGATACCAGCTTGGTCTGATTTTTAATGTTTCAGTAGGGAGATTGAGCGAAATGAATAAAGCCAGAGGCCTAAAGACAGCAAACAGAAAATCCCTGGGCAGCATAATGCTTCAGTTATTAATTATAATTATAGGCAATTATGTGAACAATGTATAGGCCTCCACTTTCATTGCAAAGGCACTGAAGGCAAGGGCCAACAAAGGTCAATTCAGTTTTGGGACATACTTCCTAATGAACGTCAGCTTCAGTGATATTCCTTATGCTTTACATCTGGGTGAGAGAGAGGGATGGAATAAAGTGAGGGTTGTCCTGCTGTTCCTCTTGCAAAATGGGAACTCTCTCTGCATTTTTATACTGAAGGACTTTAGCTTCAAGACAGTTAGCTGGAAGCTAGACAGGGGAATGTCACAATTTTGCAACAAGGGATTTTTTTTCCAATTCTATTGTTTTCCTTAGTTTGTTCTTGTGCCAAACCAAAAAGTTATGCTTTTTCAGCAAAGGCTCCTTCACAAGGTCCAGTTATGTGCCTGATGTAGATGTATTTGGTAAAACTGCACATCACCCATGTCACAATGCCTTGACAATTTTTCTTCTAGCTGCTGTATTACTTGGGCAATAAGTGTGAGTTCTCCTGAGTTAATAAAAAGTTGTTTTGAAATCCTTATCTGCTACAGAAAATAATTGAATTACTAAAGTCTTTCTTTTCCGAAAAGCAATGACCAAGTGTCCAGAGCTACCTATTAATCAGAAAAACTGTGTATCTATTACCCTTTCTGAGTGTTGTTAAATGTCGTGATTTTTTAAAAGATATTTGAACAATAAATTTGTTTTACTAGCGTGCTCAAATTTGATTCTGTGTTTTTAGTTGTCTCTTCCCATTACATATTTTGTATGGCTATTTAGAACAGTAAAGAAGACTTAACTATGTCTGACCAATTGTGGACTTTCTACAATATCTCAGCAAATGATAACTCACTCACCGAAACTGAGCACATTATTTGAAGAAAATTTAAACTTTTTCAAGTGGTAAGTTTGGTATCTGGCCAGGGACTCAACGCGTTATAAGTTGCTTTTATTCTACTTGCCTATGAAGAATCACTTTTCAGTGTCTTGTTAATAAAGAAACCCCAAGGTTCTGCAAAATCAGTCATTTGAGAAGATATGGTAAATGATATGTTCTTGTACTCCTGTGGCTACCTGGATTAAGATCCATTTCCTTTCTCGTTTTATAATGTAACATTGATTTTCTGGTGAAGTTGAATAAATGGAATAAAGGAGAAAAACTAATACTAGATAATGCAGACATAAACTTAAGAAAGCACCATGATTTTAAAGTAAAGATTGAAATTCAAATATTTTTAGATATGATAGGTTTATTGGGAATTTAGAAGGTGGAAAAGGTTGTAATAATTTTCTAACTCTTGAAGAGAGAATACAAGTAGTTTCAGGTTGTGTTTTGCTAGTTCTATAGGCACTTCCGTGTAAGTTATTACTAAACGAAACCTGCTTGCTTCATTCATGTTAATAAACATTATACAAAGACTATTTTACCATATTTTGCAAGTTAAATAAGTTGCTTTACAAAGTTAGGTCCACTTAACCCAGATCAGACATTCATAAATAAGAAATAGTCCCTGAGAGTGCCAGTCATAAAGTAATTATGTATGTTTGGCCATATTTTATGACTGCAAGATGATTTCCTGATGCCTGCCGGGAGATTTAAAATCTCTTACCGTACTCAGCAGTTCTGTATCCTGCCTCCCTGTGACCAGCCATGGCACTAGCAGTAAAGTATCAGCCCCACAGAAACCACCAGCAAAGTTCTCCAAATTGCATCTGAGGAGGCAGGTTTTTCACCTGAATTTTGTAGCAAAAACTTGATTACTCTCTTGTGTGTTAAACCAACAGAAACTAAAAAAGGGTGTTTTTTTACATGGTGGAGCTACATTTTTAAAAGATGTTAATGCTAATGTTTGTCAAGGAATGTTACCTCTTAGCTGACTATTCATATTTCCTATATTTGCTTTTCTTTTGGAAGAGCACTGACATCTTTGTTCATTTAGCCAAAGCAAATATAAAGAAAAAGTAAAGAAATAATTTGACACGAACAAAGTTCAGGTGATTTTTGGCCCATGTAATCTAGTTAACCCCTGAACAAAGTTTAAACTGACTTGCAATTTTTTTTTTTAAGGTTTGTTTCATACAACATTGAACTTAGCCTTCTTTTTGGAAAAAATACATTAGAAGACGCTACTCACATTTTCAACATTTATTTCAAATGTTTTCTTCTTTTTGAAACCAAATTGCGTGCAGCATCTGATAGAAACCTGAGTGTGTGTGTGTTAAGACAGTGTAAGCAGGCAGCCCTTTTTGGGCAGATTATTTTTACCAGGTTGGTTTGTGTTAATAAAAGATATGGGATTAAAAGTTTGCTTTCTGTTCATAATTACTCTTTTATTGGTGTAAAAGATTCTGTATCGACAGAATACATATTAAACCCCAAATTAATATGTGTGAAATCACAGAACAATAGAGTTTCTGGGCAAGTTGGTTTATTTTTTTTTTCTCTCTAAATTATAGCTGAACCAACTTCAACAAGGAAAACTTCATTATCTCAGGTAGCCAGTGTTAAAAAAAGGCAAAACTCAGCAAATTAAAATGTTGCAATTGTAGATATTGAAATGTAATCATCTACATGCTATAAACATTGTAATAATAACATCACAATGCAAATAGAGAAAATGAGTGTTATAACGTTAAGAGTGTATTAAAATATATGCAACTGAATTTTTGTCTGTACACCATATTGTTGATTATACATTCTTTAAAACACAGCTGAACTATGCATTAAAACACTGAATGTAGTAGAACCATGATTCCTGAAAGAAATGAATTGCAAAAAATGCATTTAAATGCTTTACTGAATTAGAATTAGGAAGCATACAGACAGATAACATTAGATTACTCTTTGTCTTAATGTTGCTCTAGAGATTTTTATTAGTACTATATAAAGCAGTTTTCTTGCTTTTCTTCATTCTCTTTCTGTGGATGATGTGTGAGTGACAGAGCACTGGCACAGGCTGCTCAGAGGGGTTGTGGAGTCTCCTTCTTTGAAGGTCTTCAAGACCCACCTGGACATGTTCCTATGCCACCTGAGCTAGGTGAAGCTGCTTCTGCAGAGGGGTTGGACTAGATGATCCCTGGAGGTCCCTTCCAACCCTACCACTCTATGATTCTATGATTATCCACATTTTCCTAGGGTTATTCAGCTATTGGATCGTTTTAGACCTTATAATACTGCAAGGGAGGAGAAATACGGATGATCCAAGTCATAATAGATTTTAAATAATAGTAATAAAAAAAAAACAGGTGAGGAATAAGGCACATTTATACTCAAAATGATGACTGGATTATGTATTCTCCAAAGCCTTTTCATATTAAATAGAAGTGTTTTTTAAAAGTGCAGATGCTGACCTTTTCTCTTGACCGTCAAAAAGAAAAAGGAGGAATGGAAGAAAATGAAGTGAAATTCCCTATGAATTTTGCAAAAAGGGATCTGTGATACTACAAAAGTACAGAGAGTAAAATTAGTTTACTATGTGGAAAATGAAAAAAATGCTAGTTTGCCAGAAGAGAAACTGGAAAGAGTGTTCAAACATAATCCTTTTCAAATAGAAAAATTCGGAGCGTTTTGTTCTTCAGTCAAAACAAGAAAGAATCTTCTATGGCTTTTTTTTTTTCTTTCTTTCTTTTTTTTTTTTGGAGAACAGGAGGATGAGTTAAATATACTGTACTTGTAAATATTCAGGAATAACCGAGTCAGAAATCAAAGATCTACAAAACAAGACAATTTGCTTAAGAAAAAATATATTACTTTTCTGACAGTTTTAAAGTCAGTTAATGAGCCCTGAGACATATAACACTTTTCAGAAGGGAATAAATAATACAGTTGATAAGTATTTTCTTATTTTTTCCCCTGTGGTTGATTACATTTTTGGTAATCAGGCATAAGAAAAACAAGAAAAAGATTGCAGCATGAGCAAATTGATTAGAAACTGTTTAGGAACTGTTAATTTCAAGTAGTTACAAATTATTAATTGACGAGATCCCAGGCAGAAAAACTCACTACTGGATGGCTTTTGGGAATTCTGGAGATGGGATTGGAAAGCAGTGAGTGTAGCCAAGCTGAGAGCTAAATAGGATTAGCCCCCTGGACATGTTTCCATACCCAGATATTTTTATAAAATGATGTGACTAGGGCTTTGGAAATGGAATGTTAATGTATTGGGTGGAGAAGATACGTGCTTGGTTTGAAGAAAAATAACCTAGATCTACAAAATATTCTTGTTACCACATCTTAGTAGTGACAAGTGGTCTTTAGGATGCTGATTAAGAGGCATGGATTCATTCCAAAAGAATAAACTTAGTTTCCCCTTCCAAAATCAAGCTACTGCCTGACTGCTCCTGTCAGGCCATGCAGCCAACCTGGATCTGTGGTGGGCCAGCAGCCCTGTGGGCAGCAGAGCCCCTGGCTGAGGACTGCCTGGGCCTGTGTGGCTGGCCTGGCTGCGCTCATGCTGCTGCATGCAGGGCAGTGCTGGGCCATCTGTCTCCCAGTCAGCTGCCAGGGCCCCTCCTCAGCCATGACCCTGCCTGGCTGAGAGACTGTACTGCTTGTCAGGCTGTGTGCAGGAAGGTCTGATTACAAAACAAATATGTGGTGGCAGCTGTGGGATACTGGAAGACCTTCCTCAGTGTTTCTGTGAAGACAGCAACACGCCAGCAGATCTGACTCAGCCTTTTCCCCTTCTGGTCATGTTTTTGTACTGTGAGGAAGAGCACAACCACAGCAGCTCTGTGGACTGTGGCAGGGCTTTAAGCAAAGCCTGGCAAATGGGGCCATAAACCTGGGCAGATCAAAGAGCCACCCTGTTACGAATAAGGAGTGTCTGCAGTCTGTAACCTGTGCTTTGACTGATGGCCTCTTGGGGTCAAAGGCTGGTACAGTCAAGAAATAAGAAGCCCTAGGACAATTATTTCAAAGCATTTCTACTACATATCTGTCATATATAGAGCATCTTTCTTATGAGGAAAGGCTGTGGGACCTGACACTGTTCAGCCTAGAGGAGTCTGAGGGGGAATCTTGTTAATATTTCGAAGTATTTAAAATGTACATGTCAAGAGGATAGGATGGCACTTTTTTTTTCTGCAATGTCCAGTGATAGGACAAGGGGTAATGGACAAAAGCTGAAACAGAAAGAGTTCCACTTAAACATAAAGAGAAAATATTTTAGTGTAGGGGTATACTGGCACAGGCTGCCCAGGGAGCTTGTGTAATCTCCTTTTTTCAAAACCCACTTGGACGTGTTCCTGCGTGACCTGATCTAGATGGACCTGCTTGACCATGGGGAATGGACTGGTTAATTTCTAGAGTCCCTTCCAACCCTGACCGTTCTGTGATTCCATGATTCTGTGGTACTGAAGTAATAGTGTAAAAATATGCAGTATAAATTAGAAAGTAGCAATAAAAATTGATATGGGCAGCCACTTGGGCTGGCTTTTTGCCCTTTGAGACTGTCAGAGACTTGCAATTAACCCAGCAGGCATCCCAAAGGACAAGCAGAAATACACTACTGGCAGACAACTCTCAGAATTTTCTTTGAAATAATTTATGTTTTTTCTTAGTCTCCACGTGCTCTGTTAAATTTGCCATAATTAACCATCTCTCTTACCTTATCTTAGACTTCACTGTGGCCAGCCTTGTCCTTTGTCCATCAAGGTTTCTAGTCTGTCCCCTGTAAGGACCTCTAGTGTCAGCCAAATTGTGTAGGGATGCTTGAGAAATATGTCCACACATTTGCGCTGCTGGTCTGTCGCTCAGCCCTGGCAGATACCTCCCTATGCTATGCACCTCACCTCTAACCAGGGGTGATCAGACCTTTGGACGTTGCATGGAACTCAGCAGATGCTAAGATACAGTTCATTTTCTTGTGTATGACTGCAGAGTGTTTTGGCTTGCTGAAGACAGTTGAAGATGCTTCATACCTCTTATCTTGTGTGAGGAGGAGAAAAGGCAGAAAGATTTTGGTGAGCCTAAAGGAATCCTATGAAATAGCAAGCCAATGTCAGGCATAGGACCACAAGGAGACAATTAAGTACTGCTGGTTCATGATAGGGCATGTGGAGCTGAAAGGAGAAGGAGGAATAATATGGGAGTAAAATAGTAGTAGCAGTCAAACCAGACAGTTTCAAGTGCAGAGGTTTATGAAGCAGAATGCGATCATTTTTATAGCAGAATTATGGTGGCCATCAGTATGGATGAAGGAATCCTGCAGATTATGGTGTAAAAGTCGCTTAGAGCTTTCCTTGTTGGTCAGTCCAAGCCAGGCTGTGCAGAAAAGCGCTAGACTACTGCTGAGATTATCACAATAACATCAATGTCTAATCATTTTGATATTGTTTGATATTACAGACATTTAGAATAATACTTCTATGGTGCTACTTCAGCATGAGACACCACTAGCGAGGTCTGTCTACTTTTGAGAGTATAGATAGGGAACAATTGAACAGAGGATAGACAATAGTGTTGGGGAGTGTCCAGGAAAGCAGGAAAGGAGAATTTGTGTTGCTCATATAACACTGGAGGATCCAAATCTGAGCACATGTTGATGACATTTAGCTGCCTGAGGTTTTGAGGAAGAAGGTGGGGAAGAGAATATTTGAAATGCATCTCATGGAGTCACAGAGCTACAATGGATTGATTTATGTGGCTAAAAAGATACTTCTCCTTTTTACTATTAGCAAGTATTCATCTCATCAGTTCAAGACAGCACACCATGGAAAGCATAGGAGTAAAAAAATAAATATTTGAAAAAGCAACCAGTAAACAGACATGGATTTAGACTAATGACCTAAGCAGAAAATAATGTAATGGGTTCAGAGCTCTGCAGACTAATTGTCTGGTAATAAATCTTAACTGCAAGGCTTTATAAACTTATCTTTCTTTGTGGATGAGCTTCAAGATAGAAAAAAGAGGAGCTAGTTTCCTTTGGAAATCTGCCTATGATGCAGAGGGAAAAAGAGAAGCTGGAGCAGGAGCAGGAGGAAAGGTTGATGAAGTACCCAAGGACTGCTGCCCGCATAGTTTTTGAATCAAGGTAGGTATGCTGCTCTTCTGTCTCATGGACCTCTACAAATGGAAATGCCTCCACCAGCAAGTGTCATAGACCCAAAATCTGCACAATTAGGATAGTTCCTGGCTGCTCTGGGATGGAGCAAAGGCCCCATCTCTGCTTCTAGTGGTCTTTTTTTTTCTACAATAAAGCTGGACTAAAAGGAGTGGTCAGGCTCAAAGCCACAGAGGAGAAGGGACAGACTTGGGAAGGTGCTATGCTATGGCAGATTTCCCTGGGAAGGGAAAAGAAAGAAAGTTTCATGGGAGAAATACAGTAAAGGTGGGCTGCGAGGAAAAAAAAAAAAATCAGTGGGAGAGGTGTGAGTAGTTGGGTAGGGATGTTGGGAATGGGCATTTGGGAGGCATGAAGCTTGGGAAGTGAGGAGTGGGTAGTGGTGAGGATGGGAGCAGCTCAGAGCTTCCTAGTTGTAGACCAGAATGAAAGACAGGAGGAAAGTCAAGGGAGGGAGTCTGAGACTGTTTGGTACAGGAGTGAGATGAGAAAATCAAGGCTCACATGTCCAAATGAAGAAGAAAGAGTAGGAGGAACGAAGGTGACAAAAGATGGAAAAGTTATCCTGCACAGTGTTTTGTTGTGTAGGAACTCTCTTGCTTTGTGTGCATCACTGTAATCACTATAAGTGCCTTCTAACAGTAATGCATGCTGTCAGATTGTTTGGTAAGTGCTGTTTCCCTCCTTGTCTGCCTCTTCCAGGGCCTGTCTTGAGTCAAATGTGGTTGCTAAAACAGCACTACTCTCAGTATTTCACACCAGCAGAAGGCTGATCATGCAGTCATTGTGAAGTTCTTCCACTATGTTTGTGCACATGCATTCTGCATGTGGGAAGGGCTTTAATATCTGATTTTCAGAGGTGCAGAGAACTCGGAATGATGGTTAAAGATCAGTTGGAGTTATAAGATTGAACACCCTCTGAAACACAGGGACACAAGTTTGAGAAAACGGATATAACCAAAGTTAAAAAAATCGACTTCCTGCCTCTGGCAGAGTCCAGCAATACTGTGTGTGAAGAAAAAGTAACACATTTTTGAAATGTAGGGATTCCTAAGACAGAAATAATTCTATTTTCTCACCTAGCACTTTCCAGTTTCTTCCTCACTGTAATGGCAACTCCTATTTCATTTTGAGGAAGTGAGAAATCAATGGTAAATCCCTTCAATTCTCACTGCTACCATCAGTAGTCCAGATAACTAAGCTACAGTTTTGCCTCATGGTAGTGTGACACTGGTTTGTCTCTACTCAGTAGGGCTTCTGCTTCATTGCTCAGCTCTTGCAGGAGATAAGTCTGTCCCAGGACACAGCTAAAATACTGATGAACCTATTAGGAAAACTGTTAAATATTCAGAAGGTGGCCTTTTTCATGAAAAAGAGTTATCATGAAGAAAAGTCACTTTGCCTGCTGGTATAGTTCCTGACCTTTCCCCATTCCAGTGGCAGGAGAAGGTCGGAAAAAGCAAGAGTAGAAATGTATCACTTTTCACTTGTGATTGGTGTCTCTGTGAGTTTGCTTTGCTTCAGCTGGATGAAACACCTCACTGGAGGATCTCCATCCAATGTGTTATTAAACCCAGAAGATGGGAGGAACTGCAGCTGAGAATCACGAGTCTCCTCCATGTGATAGATAAATTTGTTTTATAATTTCTAAACAAAATAGGATTTAAAATGCCTTTCCTATCTTTATTCAGTAAAAGATAATTATAGTTATAACATCACAAAGACTCTGCTCAACAAAACAAACTAGTAAATTTGATAAATTAATGCTTCTTACGTATAAAATAATTGCTGGTGATTACCACACATGCTTAACAACAGCAGTAAGTGTAGTTTAGACAGTATATGATTCCTGTTTGCACTACTGTTTTAAAATGGAAAATTTCATGAATATAAAGTATTTGATTGTTCCAGTTTATAGATCCCAGTGGTCTAGTAACCAGATATGTCCCCTTTGCCATCCATCCCAAGTCCTGCAAATTTGCCAGGTATTCAGTTGCAAACACATTTTAAGACTTAGCACTTGTATAAATCAGATTCTGCAAAACTCTGTGAATATCAAAATTATTTTACATTTTACAATGTGTAAGAACAGAGTTTTCTATGTACTTTGACCTTTGTCTCTGTCATAGTTGAGCTCCCAACACACATTTGAATGCTGTTCTTTTTTTTGCCAGAGAAAAATGTATCTTTTTGTTTTATAATAGGAGAATGTTCCTTTCTGCTCTATAGCCCAAGGTTCCAGTTCAGTAAAGGTTAAGAACTGAAATTTTCATTCTCTGTTTAAAAGGAACGTAATTACAGTTGCCCACCCACCTTTGGAAAGTACTTTAAAATTTTTAGAGATGAAGCACTGTAGTATTATGATTTTATATTTACTTACATAAAAGACTCCCTATAAATTGTTCAAGTTTTTCTTTAGACAAATTTGGAAATACCGTTCTATATTATTTACTCCTACATTTGCTTTTAGCTTATAATAAACTGTAATGACATTTATTTCTAAGATGGATTATAATTTTCACATCCTCAAAATTGCAATCTTTTCATGTTAAAAGAATCCTTGCTTAAGCTGTTCCGAAAAAGTCTCTTACAGATGACCACCCACTTTCAGTTGCAAATTGATCTACCTTGGAGGAAAATTTCTTAACAGAGTACCCTTTAAATAAATATTTCACAAATGAGACTATGCTTGTCTCAGAGTTGTAGTCAGAAGTTAACATTTCTTTGGTTTTACCACTTCACTGTTTCTCAGCTAGGCATAGGTTAGTGAATTTCTTATTCAATATTAAACAGAAGAAACTCATGGTAGCGCACATATGTTATCACCTGAGTGGAACACACAACTGCATGTGTTCATGAGATACTATGTGAGTCAAAAATTACAACAGTGGTGCATCTACCAAAACCTCTACCATTTCTTCTTGTGCTTTGGAAAGTTGGAATTGTGTTCCTGGAGGAAAAGAAAGGTTTACAAGGGACTTGAGTGTCTCAGTAGACCATATTTTCCTTCTAATCACCTTGAATACTTTTTGAGAACCTACTGTGAGAGCTAACTCTCTAGTAATGCACTCCGTTAACCAGCGCCTGTCCAGTAGATCTTAAGGGAAGGTTTAGCACCATTGCACATAGGTTAATTACAATGGTACAGAAAAGTGTCAGAATACAAAAATATGATGATGTGATGAACAGAAAATATGCACTGTGTTTTCCACCAAATAGTGGTTGTGTTGATACATACAAAATGATACTGCTGATTTATTTTTGATAAAAACATTGATTGCAAGTGTTTTAACAGTAAATTACAAATAGTAACAAATACAATTAGACTATAGAAAATTGCAGTAAAATAAGTATTTAATAAATGCTTCTGATTTGTTAGTCACCAATACTAAGACTACGCTGCAACATAGTGATTTTTATGTCAGGATCTCAAAGTTCTTGATAAAGGACTACTGGCCCATTGTTTCTGTCTTTACAGACAGAGTAACTAGAATGAAATAACTTGCTTAACAATGTAGTAAAAACCAAGGTGGATGGATCACTGTATCCTCTGATTCTGTCCTGCTGCCAAACTTCATGTCTGTTGCATCTGGACCTGATACATCTCTACTTTACCTAGCCTCCCTTTTCAGCTGCATTTCCTCACATGAAATTGTTACAGAACAGAGATCTTCCTGCAGAGCAACAAAACCTCCAATTTAAGAGTTGCTAAAGGAATTAAAGGTTTGCTTCACTGAAGCAAGATGCACTTCTTGATGAAATTAAAGAAAAGCAGTTCAGCTCAGTTGCAGTCTGAATACTATCACTTAAACTCCAGCCTGTTTGATAGCCCATGTAGAAAGGGGATTGAAATGAACATAGGAATTGGATTTAGAAATTTTAATATTGCTTTCACTCTCCCTCGTAAAATATCTGAATATCATTGTCACAAATAATTGTATATAATCCTTAAATAGAATGTGTTTATCAAAATCAGCAAGCCCAGAAGAATTAGAAAGACAAACAGGAGATATGCTAAAACCTTGTTTATGAAAAAAAAACAAAAGGTAATTATGTTCCTAAGAGAAGAAAACTGAAACACGATTCACAGTTTAGTGAAAAGAGTTCTTTTGTCACAGGCAAGAAATTGGAGAACAAACAATGGAGAAATATAATTAAAAATGCAAATATGTATCTGAGAGTTTCATACCACATATTAAGTGACTCAATAAGCATTGTTAAGTGTAAACAGTCTGCAATACACCTGAAATGGGTACAAGCCTATATAAGAAGTCTCAGATGAATACTAGGAAAAAAACTGCAGACATTCTTAAATTGGAAAATAATCCTCAGAAAATTTTGGAAAGCATCATATTTATATGCAGAAGTGTCCTTGAAGGAAACAGAAGCTTGTTTACATTTCATAGCAGAGTTTACAGGCCATGTCCAGCAAAGAAAGGGGTAATTCAGGCAGCAATTAACACCCAGGTGATAATGGGACAAGCAGCTCAGTATAAAAAGCAGAGAAGAGGAAAGAGAGGGAATAAAAGCTAAATACATTAGGAGAGATGAAAGGTAAAAGGATCTGCTCTTCTCAGAGAGGGAGAAGATGCTCTGGAATGTAAGAAGAGTAGCAATGGGTCTGGCAGAGCAGATGAGCTTTACTCTGTGACATGCACTGGCCACTCCTGGAGCAACCTGCCTGTAACTTACATTGGGGCTGTTAACCCAGATCTTCTGATTACCTCAGAATATATTTGGTTTTTTTATCTCCTGGAAGCTTATCCCAAATTTTCAGATGGGTATGTTGGTTTTCCACAGTTTTACATGAAAAACAACATAATTTAAATATATGAGATCTAAAAGAAACACACTGGCCCAAGATGTTTGGTTTAAAGAAGCAGTTACATATTTCACCTGATAAAAAAGAAGAGTTTCAAAAGCCTTGAAGAATCATCAAGCAGGAGGTAAGTGAATACTCTAAGAGCTGCTGTGGGGCAGGTGTAAACTGAGCGATAGGGACACTGATGGCATAGATGTGTGCACTGAGAGAATGGAACCAGACTGAAAACTGACAAAATGATTCTAGTGCAGAAAAACCACCTAAATTACTGAAGTCTCTATGTGGATGTATATTTCTTATATACATCCAGCCAAGTGATGGTCATTATTTTCCAATATGTAGTGATTCACAGTAATGAGTGGTGTGTGCTCATCACATAGGATAAGGTGATGTTTGCTGTATCAAATCAATTGTAGTCAATTCTCATGTAAATCCTTGAAACTCATATAAAATGCCTGCTGGAAACAACTTCTTTCAGTAATCTGTGGTGCCTTAAAATGCTTTCATCCTCTCACTTAAGGCAGTTCATTTAGTAATGGTCAATTCTGGTTTCTCTTTAAAAGGCTAGTAGAAGAATGCAAAAAGATTGGTAAAGACCGTACTGCTAGGCAAGTAGCAAACAGGCAGAAAAGGAGAGGCTTATTTACCTAAATGGTCATTAGGCTTGGAAAATCTGTCACATGAACTGGTATCAGTGGCTGTGATCAAGATGTGACAGGATTATCACTTGGACAGATGTGTACGACACACCTGGAGAGAGTGTGATCTCCTGTCACGAGAAAGGAACTGGAGTAGTTGGATTTCTGTATATTACTATAAGTTTTACCCATAACAGAGTAAGACTTCAGGTTTTAAAGAACCACAAAATAAGCTGACAGGTTGAAAATTATGGAAGTGATATTCTAGCAATGTTAAATCCCTGGCTATTGAGGAATTTCTTGTTTAAATGCTTCTATCTGTTTCTTCTTCTGCCCAGAAATCTAGGTAGTCTGACATAAGTTAAATACAAAATCCCTTTAATTTTAAAGTGCAATTTATTTAACATATTCCATGATATGCATACTTGTATGTTTTAGTCTGTTGTTAAACACTGGCAGGAAATGAAAATGAGTATTTACTGCAGATGGCATATTTTACTGTCTAGGCTAGTGTGAAGAGTTATCGTGAAACAGGAAAATGAGCTACTAATACAACAAATGTTACTAATATAAGGAATAAGTTAGTAATGTAAGAAATAATGTAGGAAGATACATGCCAGTGCATAATACAATTTAAGAATTGGCTGTGTAGGAAAAAGCCTAAGAACTCTTTTACCTGGCCTATTTTCAGAGATGATGCTTACATTTAAGGGAATTTGCAGCTGAAATAAATGAGATAACAGGTACAAAGTCAGCACAATGCTGCTATTTGGGAAGCAGGCAGCAGCTGTTAGTAAGAAAATGCAAATTCAGAACAACTGATAGGAAAATATTGACTATATAAATGAACAGCCAAAGGAATCGGGAAGCAAAACACTATCGGTGCTGTTGCCATCATGCAGTCAGACTTGGAGGCTGTTGCCCAACAGTTGCATATCAGTACTCTCAGGATACTCAGTCAGTGCTTCAAAAGGTTGCTGAAGTAATTCTGTCTGTTGGTTGCTATCACAAAACTAGTGGATCAACACATTTTACATGATATATACCAACTAGCTGCTTTTCCCGCTGACATTTAATTTAGATCACCTATCAGATGCAAAGAAGTGAGTCCAGCATCGTTAACCAGCAGTGGCTGGCCACATAGTGTGTGTGCGTCTGGAAAGAACATCATCCCGCAGAGCTGAAAACATTAAATCCCAAGGGTATCAGAATTTGACCTGTTAAGGCCAGGTGAGTTTAACCTAACAAAAACTTAACTACATTATGTATCAATGTAGGCATTGAAGAGCGCAGTTGTGAAGTCTTGTTATTCGTGCTAAGAAAATGTGTGCATTAATAAGATTATCTCAGTTATTTGTTGAGTAGAAATTGTCTTTGAGTTGCCTGCATTTTTGAGTTCCTGATGGAAATAGTACATAGGGCTGGGTTCTATGTATAGCTTTGGTGTACATTTTCTGAATGAAATTATTGATTTAAATTTCCTTTGGTTTTATCGATAGAAATTTAGATAAATAACAAGATAAAGGAACTTGATTTTATCCAGAACAACAAGATATTGAACTAAAAAGAGGCCTGATAAGCTGTTAAAAATTTTTTAACATTTTTATTTTAGGGCTAGGAAATACACATTTGCCTTTAACAAAATGACCGATCAAATTGCTGTCAGTCAGCCAATCTGATAAAGGTCAGCTACTGAAAACCCAGTCTATCAGTACACAAACTAAGTGACCTGGACAGTCACAAGTTCATTTGTTGTTTTCACAGGAAAATATGCTATTTTCATACATGTATTGATTAGGTATCAATTTCAAAGTCTTTAATGAAATTATATGGCAGAAATATTCATATCAACTTTCCTAGTGATACTTCTTATTCATCAGGACTTCTTCAAATATCTTGACAGCACAGACTTGGTTTAAATAAAATAAGAAGTCTGAAGCCATTTGAAAAGGTTTTTTTAACCTTTATTTTAGTCAAACAACAGGAGTTAAACTCGCTGAACAAAGCTGATAGTGGTACAAAAGAGGAACATGGAAAATACTTGCTGCATAAGCAGTTATTTGATGTGGAGATTTATGCTTCAGATTGTAGAATAAAACTTTAACTGCTTTTATTTTACCTAAATTTGAAAAGATTTTAAAGTGTTTTAACCTTTTATAGAGAGCTGGCTTAGAAAACAGAACTGTGGGACCTGCTGCAGCAGAGCTGACTGATGTTCTCACATGGCTGGTGCTTTCCAAATGGAAGGGCCAGTGCTGGGTGTCACAGACAGGTGACAGTTATAAAGTAAGTTGTCCTATGCAAGGAAGTTTGTACAGAAATAACTTATCAGTATAAAGACATTTCTTCATATTCTTAGTTAGGAGTTGGTTTATTTATCATGATCTTTGTTATATTCCTTTTAAGAAAATAACTTTTTAAATGCCATGCTCATGTAATTGCCCATTATACAGCTCACGGAATGTTAGGGGTTGGAAGGGACCTCCAGACATTGTCCAGTTCAACTAAAGCAGGTCCACCTAGATCAGGTCACTCAAGAGCATGTCGATGTGAGATTTGAAAACCTCTAGAGATGGAGACTTCACACCGTCCCTGGGCAGCCTGTACCAGGACTCCCTCACCTGAACGGGAAAAAAGTTTTTCCTTATGTTTAAGGGGAGCTTTTTGTGTTCCAACTTTTATCAATTACTCCTTGTCCTGTCACTGGACACTACAGGGAAAAAGTGATGCCCCATCCTCTTGGCATGCACATTTTAAATACTTGGAAGTATTAATGAGATACTCCCTCACTCTCCTCTCGTCTACCATCAGCTGGACACTTATTTAACTCCAGAGTTGGCTTGAGTAGTTATATCACCACATTGGTCCAAATCTCTCCATGCCATGTGTGCCCTGAGGGAGTATTTTGCATTTCAAGATGTATGTAGCTCTGTGTTTTTGCAGAAGTCTCAGGAAACCACAGCTCCCAGTAAAGCTGTCATGCAAACTGGATGTTCTATCTTAATAGGTAAACAACATATTTATTCTTTTACATCTATTTTTCTTTTATAAAGTATCAGAAATGTACATTCCTCATTTGAAAGAGTGAAACTTCTCTCCCTGCTAAGCTGTGGCTGTTCTGGCATCTGTTATCTTTAGTCAATTCTTTTAGAAGAATGATGGGTTTTACATCCATACTCTCCCTTTCAAATAAAAGTGAAAACTACTTTCATGATTTTAGCAAAAGGACTGAGAATTTACTCTGTCTTTAAGATAGGATATAAGACTTTTTAATAGATGGGAAATCCACAAGTGGCTCCACAGAATAAATTGCATAAATGCAGTGTGGAAGCACCACACAAAAATGTATTAAAATAAATAAATGCTGAATATATCTGCTTACATGATTCCTGTAAACAAATGATTACTGAAAATGCCTGTTAATTCTTTCATTGCTCAAATGATGCCAGTTTCAGAAGTGTGAAAATATTATTGTAGTTTGTTAAATCCTGATTTTCTGCCTGTTTTATTTTCCACTTCTGTTCACTTCTTAAGCTGGAAACCCGCAGAAATCTTTTTGATTTATGTGCTTGTTTGTGGGCAGAATCTTCCCTAGTGTCAGGATTACTATAAAAAAGATCATAGAATGGTAAGATCTTGGTATCTGTAGGCTGCCAAACAAGCAAGATGGCAATTTACCTCAATTTATATAGTGACAGTGTGTTGTGAGTGTACAACACATATTAACAGCACTTTTATATATGCGTGGCACTGGGAGGATAGTGTGTGTGAAGCTACAGTGTTAGTTAAGGAGATGTCAGCTCTAAAATGGTTTGTCAGGAGTCAAGCTGGAATTATATTGAGGCCTGAAGCTTAGAGTTTCAGCCATGACATCAAGCTGTTCCAATGTCCCTGGAAGGCTTGTCTGGAAGCTTGCTCTACCCCACTTTCCCACTGTCTGATAGAACTTTAGGGTTTTGTGCCATCTTTCTTCCTTTCTTTCCCATCTTTATCCTTAGCATCACCAAAGGGATATGGGAAGAGAAGTTAAATGTTAGCACTCTAATTCCTGTCCCACAAGAACTAACCTCACATGGCTATGAAAGAAGGGCTGGATTACCCTGCTGCATCTAGAATTTGATTCCCTGGACTAACACATCTTTCCAACTGCAATCATATCCTCCTGGCCAGTTACAGAGGTTTAGGAACATGTGACCTCCCTCAAAAATCCTAAACTGAGAAAGGAAAAACGGCCACAGTGTGGAAGCGGCTAATGACACATATTTTTAGCCCGTGTGTATGTATGTGTGTGTAAGAGTGATGATAACTGTTGCATACTTTCCTGAATCTGGAATGGGACAAGAAACAAACAATTTTGGCCTGCTGTGAGAAAATATTACTGCTTTTTGTGGAGTATGGCCATTTCCAAACCCTGGACTTAACTCCTGTTCTTTTGTTTTGTGGCCTCCTGTCTTTTGTGCATATACTCAGCAGCTTCAAAAAGTGCTCTCTGATCAATATAGTTAGGTATATTAGTCTTAAGTTGGTTGAGTGCAGTTGTTGAAGAGCAGAAAAACTACAGAAACAGTCTAGAAAAGGTTAAAATAAAGAAACATTAAAAATATGCTGTTATACTTTGTTTGTCCTTATCCTGCCTCCTTGGAGAACATATTTATCTGTGAAACTGCAGAGCAAGAAGACTGATTATCAGCTGCTTGAATGGCCTAGTTATATTTGAAACAAGTTGGATCTGAACACACTTACCAATGATGCAAGAACCCAATCAGTTTGGAAAAGATTAGAGTTTGACAAATATGGCTGCCAGCTGTGACTTGGGGCAGGGAATGAACATTTTTGAAAACATCTCAGAAATGCTGTTTGAGGACTTTCCTACTCTTTGAGGAAAATGAAGGTCACTCATTGTGAAATCTACATATAATTGAGTGAGGATGTGGAATCAACATGTAATTGAAAGCATGCAGCAATGCTTTGTGATTTGAGTTGGTTTGAATTGTGTGAATTAGCTATTTCTGACTCAGAAATCGTAGAGAAGAAGAACTGCTCAGACAACAGCACCAGAAGAAGTGGGATGATACCGAAATTGGAAAATGTGTTTTGTACATTGAAACAGTTAATGACAAGGAGTCTGACAAGTCCTGACAATGCTTCTCCAAGAAATGGATGTTTTTCAAGATGGCTTTGTAAGTTATTACAGAGTAGAGAGAAATCTGAGGTGGAAAAAATTTCTAAGGAAAAGAATGCAATAGCTTTAACTCCACTTTGATGCTATGAAACTGCACAAGTTAGATAAAAGATATGAAATACTAGAAACTATCTCATCTGAAAATCCATTAAAAGAACCTCTGGCCTGTTCTTTCCTGTTTCTTTTTTTTTTTTCCACCATTATGTCTGTATATAACATATTTTTGTGTCCTTTTATGCATCTAATGCAAAGGCCTCAGTCTGTGCATGTCAAAGTGTGTTTTGTTAATTTCTATGATGTTATGCTGGGAGATGCCAGCCAAATAGGAAGCCATAATAGTTGTCTTTAAAGAACTCTTTTCTCATCTTTGAGCTGTTCCACCTAATGTGCACTGATTTTTCATTTTCAGTTCTACCTATTATAAAAAATAAATGTAGATGATGCTTTGTTAACCCAAGTAGGTTGGGGTTGCAACGAGAAACTGTTTACAGAAAAACTTGTTCACTGTTCAGGTGAGGGCGCATTGGCACAGGCTACCCAGATGGGTTGTGGAGTCTCCTTCTCTGTAGACATTCAAAACCTACCTGGATGAGTTCCTGTGTGACCTACTCTAGATGGCCCTGCTCTGGCAGTGGGGATGAATCAGATGATCTTTCAAGGTCCCATCCAACCCTTAAGATTCTTTGATTCTGTGGTCTTCAGATGCTGGAGAACCAGAATCCACACTGGCATGTGGGCTTTAGCCCACCTGGCACTTGTCAAAAGAAGAAATAAAAGTATATGTTTGCAGCACTATTGATATGAGATGGAATAACTATTTTTTGCTCTTATCTTTTTCATAGATCTAATTTTTTTTATAAATGAGGAAAGGAGGAACCACAGTAAGGAATTAAAAATGTGACTTCAAAAAGTTTGTAAATGAGACATTTACCAGGTCATTTGGACCTATGTTTTGATAACAGAAAAACTGATCAACAGATTAATGCAATAGAAAGGTTTCTTTTAATTTTGTAAAACATCAGTGAATGTAGAGCTATTTTTGTTCCACATTAAAGCATTTCCTCTTCACAGTAGCTTTCCCCTGAAACGGGAAAGGTTTAATGCATCCATTTTTATGAATTGCTATGATCGTTGCCATCTATAACAGCTTCATCTGTTGCTCAAGAGGAGCAATATGAGACTATCAGACACCAGAGAAGGCAAAAGCAAATTAGATTTTAAAAGTCTACATCAACTCTGATCTCATTTGCACTTTGCAATACAAGTGTCGAATTCTGTACCTTAACAAGTACTTTTTAAAATCAGACTGTGCTCCTTTAAATTGCTTGAATAAAACCTGTGCTACTTTTCTGCTTTGCAGACCTCCTCCTTCTTAGAAGCAAACAAGAGGCAGAAATAAAAAAACACCATGTGACAGTGGGGAAGAGCCCCACTGGTAGAGGAGAGATCATCCCTTTCAGAATCCCTTTGCAGAAACCCCATATTTCTTAGGGTTGGGATGGCAAGGGGTGACAATAAAATATGTGTTTTCCCTGAGCATAATAATTAAACTGTTCCAGTCTGCCTCTGCCAGACACTGTATGCTTACTTTCAGTGTACCATTAACTCTCAGTAATATTTTTGCTTAACCCAAATAACTAAAAAAATCCCATCGTATGAAACTGTTTCTGTGCATGAAGATTTACAGTGCTGGGAATGAAAATCATCATCTGGACTTCATTAACATTTTTTTTCTGGCAAGTAATTAATGCTGAAAGCATGTTTTGATCAACTATCTGCAATAGCAGCAGTGGTGAGTTAAAAGCAGCTATCATTATAGAAACAGGTCTACATGGTCTCTTAAAGTTTCTGCTAGTTTTTCCAGCCCTCAGCAAATGGTGGTGCTAGTACCTTATTTTTCATTCACTGTATTTCCTCATTTCATGGTCATATCAGCCTCTTGGAGACTGCCAATGAGCGGATCTCATCATAGCTGAAAATTCAGGAACATGTGCAAAGAAGCCACCCAAATGGGCAAGAAATTAGAATACTCTCTCTCCTGGCTTTTTGCTTTAAAATGAGAAGACTGCAGGTATGAATCTGTCAAAGTAGGTAACTATTTGTTTTTCTTTGTTTCTATTTTGATTCATATTTGTTGTTACTTAATTGCATGTCTATATTTATATGTTCAGTAAGTCAATGTATGCTTTTCTGTACTGCACCTATTGTGCAGTTGTGTTCTAGACTCTGAGAGCAGGACTCTGTCTCAGCCAGGTTTTGGTTAATTGACTTTTGGAGCAATATTCAGTAAGATATAGTGTGCCCTTTTCCCAAAGCAGCAATGACAGCTTATCTACTGTACTCCAATGAAAAATACATCGTGTACAGCTCCCTGTGAAGTTCAATGTTGCAGAAATGCAGAAATAATCATTGGCATCAAAATAGTCTTTTACATTGTGCATTGGGCAACTTTACCCTTAGTAACACATAATAACTATTGCCTAGATTCAAAGTGTATTTATTGAGTGTGTCGGAAAATATCTGTCAGCAACAGGTTTAGGTTTGGAGAAATTTCCAGAAATTGCTGATGACTTAGGACATTTAATGTAGCAGCAAGTGTAAAACTACTGTTAATTTGGCCCCTTGAAAATCACAAGCTGGAAAGCCGTTATGAGTTGTTTTGAGAGGTTCGTGTTTTATCATCAGTTTGTAATTGTGTTTCTGGCTGTTAGTCACTGGGCTGCCAAAATTCAAGTGGCTTGAAGTGTGGAGCTACTGGATCTGCAGGGCAATAACGGGAAGGAGGTTATTTTACGGCTGATCTCCCTGCATATGTAGTGTGTTTCCCTATGATAAAGTGGTTATATCAGCCCCACCTATTATTGAAGTTGCCTGACACTTCCCATTATGGACTTTGTTTTCAGATGCTTATATTGTAGACAAACTATAGCTGTCTGAGTGGAAATCTGACCTCTCCTTATGCTGGGGTGCATGAGTGATGGAGGTTTATTTGTGACAATACTATCTGAAATGCTTCATGTAGACATGAACAAAAATTAGTCCCACTTTTTGTTTGTTTATTTGTTTGTTTGGCTAGATAATTTTTTTTTGCATGGTAATGATAATTTCTTTGTTGAACTAAAAATGTAACTGTGGGATCTTTGATCTGTGGGTAATCATTTCATGATCTCATTAGTGGGAGAAGAATCAGCATAGGCTTCATCTTAATGTAGAAAAGATGGATCTTAATGGTTTTATTCATGTATACTGTTTAGGCCGCCAAAAGTATTTTCAAGTCCTGCTTGGCCCCGATTAAAGGAAACTTTCTTGTCTGAAATGCATCTGTGCTTTCTGAGTGGAGACTTGACACTTGGAAGGGAAGTGGCCATTGGCTAAAGGACAGCTTTTATCTCTGTGAAATCAGCCCAAATCTGGCTAAGCTGTAAGCTGCTTAAAGAACACATAATTCAAAAATGCTCATGCTTGCTAGATGTTTTCAGCCTTATTCCCTAAATTTTATCTCTGCATGCCCAGGCTGGGACAGTGCAGGGCTGAGCAGACCTCTCCTGTAACTGAAGTTCTGGGAGTGTTGCTGGCTATGCTGGCTCTCAACATCACTATAAAGTCCAGAGGCTCTTTCTCTGTCTATGTTTTCCAAGACTATAATATTGAAAAGAATAACGGAAGAGAGCCTGACCTTTTCCCAGGTAGCAAGTCTCTTGACTGGGAGAAGGAATCCGGTAGAGATCATGAAATGCAGGGGTTAGAGTCTTAGGGGGACAGTAGAAACTACATTGAGACCACTCTGATTGGTATGTCAGTATATAGCAGTTAGAATCATTTGGACGAGGAGATTCAGGTAAGGAATGAGAAAGTGAGTTAAGGTGTAGATAGCCAAAGGCCTGTATAGAAGAAATGAGACTGGTGGTGCTGTGTAGCTCAAGCAGGTGTTTCCTTTGGGAAAGGTGAAAAAAATGTTCCACTCTTATGACTATGAGAAGATGAACTCTGATCAGAAAGCTAAGCATTAAAGACCAAAATTGGCAAAGAAAGGCAAAATGGGAAGAGTGTGTGGAAGTGTGAAGAAACGGCAGCCTAAGAAAAGGTGCAAGAGAAGGGACAGAAGATGGTTATGTGGTGGGTCTGTTGTTGTTAGATTTTCATGTCAATTGAGGGTATCATAAGGCAGCAAATGACTGAATTTTTGAGAAAGGAAGGATATTAGTTTGTTTTTAAATGCCACCCTCCTCCCTTGCTCTGTACACAAAATCTTAATACATTAGCAATCCTGCAGTGTCAAAAACTCAGAATGAGTTGATTTCATACATAAAACCTCTTGTACAGGCTTAATTTTTGACTTATTTTTTACATCCTGAAACTATTTCTCTTTGCCTAATACAAATAGGGACTGAATAGTTTATGAAAGTTCACGTCCTGGTTCTTTTTAATGTTATTGTAAGGCCAACAGCAAAGGGTTTTAACAGGCACAACACACTGGTGGTTATTTTCACTAGAGAATTACCAAATAGGACACCTAGATTTAAAACAGGTGGAGAACAGAAGTGACAAAAGTCTCTTGTTTTGACCTAAATAGTATGTCAGATGAGCTATTCAGCTGGAACCACGAGGAAAATGAAATTGATGTTAAGATGGATGCAGCAAAGTGGCAATGCAAATGTACGAATGGAAAGAATAAAACCAACTAGTTTTAGCTTTGATGCTCCTTTTCTATGAATGCCTGACCTTTTCAATCCTGCCTTGGAGGAAATGAGTTGGTTTTCTTCACAAGACAGTCCAGCAATGTTACAGCATGCATGCAGAGTGGAGACAGTGGATCAGCACCCAGGAGTGAAACTGGCAGTCACCAGTCTGTCCCAGTAGGCATAATCGAAAAACTATGTATAGCTTCCATGTGAATTTGAATTACTACTGTGATGTCTGATGAGTGCTTTCTGACCATATGATCATTTAATTAAAGCCCATTAAAATATGTTGCTCTTATTTTTTTTTCCCCTCACAATATTGTCAGGTGTGCATTTAGTTTAATTTTACTTCTTGAATCTGTTTGGAAAAATGAAATTTTATGTGTATCTAAGTCTTTTCCCAGGTGTTTACCTAGATTTTTATTCTTATTGTAACTTACTAGGTGTTTTGCATCTGTTTCTGTTAAAAGATTTTGCCTGCTTAATGAGTCTCCCTGGTAGAACAAAATCCTTGCATAATATTCTTTACCTAACACTGACATCTCCAAAGGAGAAGGTTCATTCTTTTAAATTAGAGCACCTAACTTGGGTGCCTATTAGGAATGGTCTTTGGTTGCCTGCTCTGCTTGTAGTTTAGGATCCACCTCTGTTCACTAATTACACAGGAAGCTAAAACAAGACATGCATATGGAGAATAATATTGCATTGTCAAATTACTGTTCACCAGTGTGGTATCTTTCAGTAGTTATCTGTTAGTGTCTAGTGAGACAGTCTTGTTCACACTTACCACTGCAGAGCTGTCATGAGAAGGCCTTAATGATGAGCCTTGTTTTAATTAAGTACAGCAGTCATTGCTCATACACTTCTGCTTGCAAAATCAGAGCAAATTCTGCCATAAGCAAATGGAAGAGGTATGATTTTATAATTTAAGTGGAATGGTTATAACTTCTGAGAATATGCTGAAACTTGAGTTCCCATTACTTCATGGTAATTGCAATGGTAAGCAGAGAGAAACAACAGTGCAAAAAGATGTTTTATTGGAACAAAGTTGTGATGATGATTCTTCCGAACAGCAAATTCTATTTGCACTGTGCTGAGCCCCTCGATGCACTTAGCAATTCTGCAAAATCTGGAAATTTTAAGTTTGGAATAAGAGCATGTTATGTTCCAACCCCCCCCCCCCAAACTTTGTATGCCTTAGAGTCAGCAAAAACATGAATAGGCAAGGTTTATTTTTTTTTTCAAAAGAAGTAATATACAAATAGAAACATATGACTACAAACAATAGCTTGTGTGTCTATTCCTGCTATTTGCAGGTCCATATATTTGTCCTTTGGCTAGCTACCAGAGCTCATAAAATGCTTTTAGGCAGCTGTGTCCCATTAAAGCCACATGTTACATCAATAAGAAACCATGGAAGTGCAGAGCGTCTAAGGGTTTTAGAAGACTGCTTACTTATCTCCACAGACTGGGAAATGATCAAGCATGCCACCCTGGAAGATATTAAAAGCTCTCAAGGGAGGAGATTTCAGATCTCTTTAGATAAGGTATTTTGGCATTTCCCTCCTCTGACTGTTAGACAGGTCTTTGTAATATCTGGCCCAAGTTACTTTGTGAATTTTCTTTCCATAGTGGACATTGTAAGGTAATGATTACTGTCCTTTTGTAGTGCTCTATTACTTATTGTAAGATCATTGTCATGTCTGTTCCCAGATTCCACTTCTTTAAGAGAAAAGAAACTCAACTAGCACCGTTGTCTTTATCTTTTAATCACCTTTTCTATTTCAATCCTCTAATACTGTTACAGTCATCTAGATCCTGATTTGTTGCCATTTTTCTTAACATCAGATAAAATTAATTCTTCAGCTGATTAGGATCTATCAGTAACAAATACAGCAAATTGATGGCTTCTAGATACATGGGATTCTTTGCCTAGATAAATACTCTGTCATGTGCTTGCTTGTTCATTTGATTTTATTATAGTCTATAACTTCGTGCTTGATAGTTTAGCTTTTTTAATGTACACAGAAATGAATATCTTCCCCTTGGTTATGGTCTAAATAAAAGCAACTGTAGAACTAATAGGTCTGACTATTAAAAAAATATATTGTATTGTCAGTATTTTTGTTAAAATACAGACTAATGGGTGCAGAGAAGCTTTGTCAGCAGTGTCTCTTTAAAAGGCACAGATTTCTCACTTTTGTTCATGCTCTGAGATAAAATGGGGAAAAATTCAGAAGTTTAAGACCCATCAACCTGCTAATAGTTGAATTAGGAGGTATTTGATAGAAATCTGCGAAGTTATGTGTGGCATTGGCTGTTAATAATTTTTTTTTCCTGTACACTAAAGTTATTAGAAGCCAGGCTTAACACAAATAGAAGATTTTTTGGTTTGTTTTTGTGCAGCAGTTGATGGATTTTGGAAGTTCATGTCAAAGCATGTTATGGATAATGTGCATTAATGGTAGTTTACATATATTCAAGGGCAAGTGGATAAATATGTGGAAAAGTTGATGTACAGAGTTAATAAGTGGAGAAACCAAGATCAGTAACTGGATACAATAGATCCATTTCAAGAACTATCCTGAGATGAGAATAAGTAGAGGGTAGTAATGGACTCAGAAGTATTATATACACTTGATCTCTGAGCACCTGCTCGGGGCAGCTGGAGACGAGGCACTACAAGGAATGGAGCCTCTGTCTGAATCAATGGACTAATTGCAATGCTACCAGAAACCAAGACAATTTGCTAACAGCATTGCCTTTTCACCAAAAGTTCAGAAGGGATTTTTTTTTCACTTCAGAGGAGAAAAACTATCTCCCTTCCAGTGGAAACTCTGTACATTATTTCATCAGGCTTTCATTTAACTTTAATTCCAAAACAAAAAAACCTCACAAAAACTCCTCCTTTACCTAGCAAATCATGTCTGGATGGTGCACCAAAGGAAAACATAAAATTTGCAGTGAGGTCAATGGCATGCAGCATTACCAAAAAGAGACATCTGTGTTTCAGACCTTGGAAAACAGATAGCATTTTAAAGAATTTGTCTGTGCTCATTAAGCTTGTTCATGGGTATGGAGGAGTTGCATACAAAGATTCTTTAAAAAAATCCAGAGAAAGTAATTTTAGTGTCAGTGAAAAATCAGAGGGCTGTAAAACATTCAGAGGAGCAGTCTTTTTTTTTTTTTTTCTTTCTTTCTGTCTCACATAAAAGACAAAGAGATTGGACCTGTCCTACAGCACATGGTAGACTATTTGGACAGAAATTGTGGAAAAGTGTATATTTTTAAATTCAGGACAGAAAGCAGATCTCAGGATGGCTGTTTGTCAGCAATCAGATAGGAGAAAGATTGCTCATTTTTATATGGAGATTGTGGGAGCTTCCAAATTTAGAGGTCCTGGAAACAGCAAAGCTGCTCTACAGAGCTTTAGTGTAAGTTCTGTTTTAATCCTGTCTCTAAGAGATAACAAACTATTTAATTTCATGATAGAAAGGTATTCCTTGGCCACTGTTTGGTTCAGTAAGATAGTACTGTTTCAAACAAACCAAAAAGCTGAGAGATGAAAAACTGTTTCAGAGGGGCTTAAGTATCTTCAGGCATATTTTCTATTGGTTTGATTGTTTTTAAGTGTCTGATCTGCTCAAGGGCTGGAAATGCCACGACACTAGCTGATAGCTGCTTTAGACAACTTCCTCAGAGTCAGTAATTTATTAATTCAAAAGACTTATTCCTACCTTCTGCTTTTAATTTAATCCCATGCTTTATATTTATGTATCTTTTGATGATGTTTAATATATTTGCTTCTTCCTTAGTACCTTTTAAGTTTTGGAAGACCACTGAAGAGGTCTTAAACATCATTTAGCCAAAATAGATTGTGACTTTTAATATATTTCCATGTAGGTCACCCATGACAGCATCTTTTTTCCTTACATCTTTATGGCAAAAACAGTTTCCCCAACTTCATGTAATGTCTCAACGTCTCAAAACCCCTAAGAGAATACTGTCCCATTGCAGATATCTGTGATATAATACAGCATTTCTGCAGTTTTTTGCTACACGTTTCAAAAGATTGAATCCTTTCCCCTACCGGCTCACAGTTCAGCTGAGGAGCAATGCTTGAGTTGAACGGAAGGCAGCTCAGATGTTGCAGTGAAAGCATCTCTTCACTATCTACCTCTTGATTTAGGAATTATCAGGTTATAGTTTCTTATAGGTGTCACAGTAGCATGGTCTTACAGTAGACATTATTCAGCTGGTCCGAAAGATGTACTCTCAACAAGGTAATCCCATTATGTTTCAGTGGCCAATCTCTCTCTCCTCCCATCTCTCCCATGTGCCAGGACACCCTGTGCAGTGTGCAGCCAGTGCTGTCAGGCACATGCTGTCCCCTCTACAGGTAGTACAGGAGGATGTCTTCTTTTCCTCCCTTATTGTTTTCTACTGGGAACACTGACAGAGTTTGTGGTGAGGAGGTGGTAACCATGGACAAGCTGGGCTGAACCATTTTGAAACCAAAGGCAAATGGAAGGTGACTGGAGAATTCAAGATATTTTTGTCAGCAAGAAGTTAGTATGTCAAGAGGTTAGTGCATGGTTCATGGGTCCAAGGAGGAACACCACTATGCAGTGGGAAAACTGCAGCATGCAATTGAATTGAGTCCATTCACACAGGATTTAAAGAAAAAGGTTTATTTTCTAAAGTTTGAAGGGCATTAATGCAATAATTAAGCAAGTGTGCTGTCCTCTCTCTCTTGTACATTTTAAGACATGTCTCAATACTTATCCCATTAGAAATTACATTCCCTGTTCTTTGCAAATGTTAGACGGTCATAACAATGTAACTACAGATAACTTCACTAAATTTGGCAATGTTGCTTTCCACATCAGCTGGAATTAATTTTGAAGTTATGATTTTTATGATATATCAAATGTCTTTCTTACTGTCCAATGTTTAATTACTGCTTTCACTAATTTTATAATTTTTTTTTTTTGGAAAGTGTCAGATTTCTGGAGAGCTTTTTCTTTTATAATTTGATTCACACAAACCCATTGATAGAAAGCAAATATTTTTTTAGCATATGTTCCATTTGCTGTTTAACAATTAAGATAAATTTACAGGAATATTATCAGAAACACTCTCTTGACTTTTCCTTTCCAAAAAAAAAATACTTCTTTTAACCTTTCTTCCAGTATCTCCCCAGATAGTAATAACTTTTTGAAAAGATAATTCTCATGATTTTCTGTGAGGTTCATTGTCTGTACTCATGGACAGATGGCATAAAATTTCCACTTACTTTCTACTTTCCAGCAGACCTTTCATTCTAATTGTACAACCAAAGAACCAAAGAGTCTATAGTCTTGGGGGGAAAAAAGTGGTCCTGTGTTCTTAAGAAAGCTGAGATCCAGTATGAGATTTAGGATCTATGCAGCCAATTACAACAGTCTCGGCTTCTTTGCTAGGTTCTAGGTGAAGGATCTTTATCATTGAGCTTGTAACTAAAAGGCTAGAGGCATATGTAGTGTATTTATGATATTCAGAACAGATGAGTTGAAGAGTAAGTTTGGCTATGCTAGTGGGCTGTCTAATACCAGGTGCATAAGTGTGGCTTGTAACAGAAGTTATGCAGAGTGGCTTGAACCTTTTCAGGGTCATTGTTTTATTGGATACAGCCGCTTCTTCAACTGCAGATTACCTACTTTCCTAGATACTTTGCATTGGCTTTCAATAAGCCTGAAGTATTAACATCTGTGAAGAGATCAAAAACTGTGTGTAATGGCCAATGTTTAATTCCTCTGCAAATGTTGTCCTCTGAAATTTTACTTCCCCATCTCTGATAAGTAGGTGTGATCAGGTCACTGCAATGTGCACAGATCACTGTAGAAGTTTTCTGAAGAAGTGCCAAGAAATGCCAAATATCTTTTGGAACTGCTCTGCTGCTACATTAGCAAGGCAAAGATTGCTTTGGCTGGCTCAAACAGAGCCCTAGGGTACAATCTATCAAGTGTTTATCTCAAATAGTTGTTGTTTAATATTATCCTCAATGACTAATAGATTTGAAAATTCTTTGTTACCAGTTATGCAAGCACATCTTTCTACTTTTTCTCCTAAGCTGCTATTTTCTTCCTAATTATCAGTTTTATCATCTCCAATTACATTTGGAAAGCAAACAAAAACCCCATCCTTATATCTGGCAATAACTCATAAGTTTTCCCCTGAAGTCTTCAACTTTTTTTTGGCACATCTCTGCACTTTCCTGTCCATGCAATTAATTCTTTCCTCTTTGTCACTATTTTCTAGTGTTCTTGGAAGGAGTGGAAGGAAGGGGAGGAGAATAGCACAAGCACCATTCTTATTTATTTATTTATTTATGCTATTTCAGCTCTTTCTCTTTTCCGTTTAATAAAAAATCCTGGTACATTTTTCACAGATGTTGGACCATTAGGTTCAAGTAAACAGAATTCTTTTCATCCTTTTCATTCTTATTCCTCTTCCTCTTTCTGGTCTGTGCCGTCATCCTTGTTTTTATTTATCACTGAAGAAAACATCATCCCGCGTACTGCTCAGGCCTGGATGTCAGTTTTGGTTTTGATGTCCCTGCTTATGTGCAGTCTAACTCTGAATCACTAATTATAATTAAATCCTTTAACTAAAATTAAATTAAAATTAATGAAAAGTAATTAAGTACATTTAAATGCATGTCTAATCTTATCAAGGCTAGTACAAGACAGTGCTGCACAGTTACTAGATTTTTCAAGCAGATGATGTTTTTTTTTTTCTCCAACTTGAAGATCTCTCTCCACACAGGAGGATGTCCTTTTTCTCATTCATGTCCAGAAAAGCACCCTGCTACAGTGCTTTAGCATCTGCCTTGATAAGCCCTCTCCTCTGGGATGTTAACTCAAATGTCACAGGCAGCAAGAGCTGATGTGCTGTCTGCGTCTTCCAGGAATGAGAAGACAAAGTTTCTGGCAGGTATCATGAATGCAAGGGGTCTGGGCTTTCGGCCTTGCTAAGGGGGCAGGATCACAGAATCATGTAGTGTGGAAAAGACCTTTACAGTCATTGAGTCCAACCATTATCCTAACACTACTAAGTCCACCACTAAACCCCGGCCCTAAACACGATGTCAACACCTCTTTTAAATACCTTCAGGGATACCACTTCCCTCAGCAGCCTGTTCCAATATTTGACAATGCTTTCAGCAAAGATTTTTTTCTCTAATATCTAATTAAATCCTCCTCTAATTAAATCCTCCTTGAAACCATTTCCTCTCATCCTATTGCTTGTAACTTGGGAGAAGAGATCAACTCCCACCTAAAAGTGACTTCCTTTCAGGTAGGGGTAGAGAGCAAGAAAGTCTCCCCTCAGTCTCATTTTCTTTAGGCTAAACAAACCCAACTCCCTCAGCTACTCCTCATAAGGCTTGTGCTCCAGACCCTTCATCAACTTCATTGCCTATCTGTGGACACTCTCCAGCAAACTCGGTGTCTTTTTTGTAGTGAGGGGCCCAAAACTGAACACAGTATTTGAGGTGCAGCCTCGCCAGTGCTGAGTACAGGGGGACAATCACTTCACTGGCCCTGCTGGCCACACTGTTTCTGACACAAGCCAGGATGACATTGGCCTTCTTTGCCACCTGGCTCATGTTCAACTGGCTGTCAACCAGCACTCCCAGGTCCTTTTCCTCCAGACAGCTTTCCAGCCACACTGCCCCAAGCCTGTAGCACTGCTGGGGGTTGTTGTGGCCCACGTGCAGGACCTGGCACTTGGCCTTGTTGAACCTCATACAACTGGCTTCATCCCTTCAATCCAGCCTGTTCAGGCCCCTCTGAAGAGCCTTCCTGTCCTCAAGCAGATCAACACTTCTGCCCAGCTTGATGTTGTCTGCAAACTTATTGAGGGTGCATTCAATTCCCTCATCCAGATCATTGATAAAGATGTTAAACAGAACAGGCCCCAAGACTGGGCCTTGGGGACCACCATTGGTGACCAGCTGCCAACTGGGCCTAATTCTGTTTACCACCCATATCTGGGCCCAGCCATCCAGTCAGTTTTGCCCAGAAAAGAGTACATCTAGCCCATGAGTAGCCAGTTTCTCTAGGAGAATGGTGTGGGCAACAGAGTGAAAGTCTTCTTCAGTCTCCATAAACATTCACAGCCTTCCGCTCATCGTCTCAGCTGGTCACCTTGTCACAGAAGGAGATCAGGTTAGTCAAGCAGGACCTTCTTTTCGTAAACCCAAGCTGACTGGGTCTGATCACCTTATTGTCCTGTATATGCCATGTGATGGCACTCAAGATGATCTACTCCATAATGATGCTAGATGAGACAGGAGCAGCCTGACTCATTAAGGCTGGAGCTGAGGGCTGGCAGAGAGATGGGAGTATATGGGGGAGCGGACAGACACATGGGCCCTGGAGGCAGAGGACAACAACTTACTAGGTGTGCTCTACCTCCTCTTAGAGGGGGAAAGAGGCAGCTAAGATCAAGAGAAATGTGCAGTGAGGGATGACTGTCTAATTCTCCAGATGGCTGATTCTGGAGAAAAAATTGAGCAAGAGTATGGACTGGAAGGAAACAAAGAGATAGTATTGGAAAGGTGAGGAAGAGGAAAGCAAGTGGACAAAGGACTTCAGGACTGTGATTTGAGAATGAGCTTTAGGTAGGATGTGGAGGGACTGGAAGGAAGGTAGGACTTTCGGCAAGTGGCAGACATGGAGAATGTGCTTTGTGTCTACTACCTAAGGCTTTTATTGTGAGTTACACAGTATTTGAACTTTGTTAATTGTAAAAAGGCAGAATCATGTCATTACATTATGTTCCTCTTTTTTTAAAGATGAGTTTCTGTTCTTCCCAAATGCAAAATTAGAAATTTTTGCCCAAAAAGTAAAAAAAAAAAGTGAACATAAGTTAAAAACACCCCAACACATGCAAACCTAGGCTATGCTTTTTTGTGAAATAAGATATGAGTTTTGGATATTTAGGATTGGCAATCAACTGGAATGACAGATCTTGGGGAAAAACATGCAAAGACTGGGAATGTAGAAGAATGAGGAGTTTATTTAAAAGTAAGAAATATGCTTGAACGGAAAGAAACAGGGTATAAAGACAGAGCCACAGCATCTAAGTATGCTGGTTGAGATGCCCGCATCTTGCTCTTTGTTTAGCTCTTTGGCCTGTCTGACATATAAACTAGAGTCATGTTGGAGAAAGAACTTATTACTACTAAACTAATCAAGATTTCAAAGACTATTTCTGAATGCTGTATGAGTTAGATCATGAGGCTGGACAGCCTGTTGTTCTGTAGAATAAGTTTATCAAATATATGTCTCAGTAAATACAGCCTGCCTGAAATCTGTATCTGACTTTAACCTGTAAGGTCATGCTTAAAAAAAATAAAAAAAACATGAGAACTTAATGATTTATTTTCTCATTTTTTCTCCGTTTTTCTGCAAGCTTAATTTTTAGGCCTTTCCTACATTTTAGGTAGGATCTAGTCATAGCTTTCAGTACAGACCTGCAGGGGCAAAAGTGAATCACGCTTGTTTAGCCAGTGCCAGAGCCCTGCAAACACAGGTCACTCACCCACAAGGGAGTGAATACCTGAGGAGGCTAAGGGCATTGCTGAAGAAGCATCTTGCACCTGATGCTGATGAGGCTCACCTGGCTATTTTGGCAGCCAGGGAGCAGCAAGGCTAGTTATTTAGGGCTCTACATCAGTCTTTCTTTGCCTTATCTTTTCCCTTCTCCTCTTTTACTCTGCACTTTTGCCCACGCACTTGTCCTCTCTCGAAGTACTGATCTGTGTTTCTGGGAAGCCTTCAGGTAATTTTGTTCCAGGTTTAGGTGCAAAAACAGATAATGGAATATGAGAATAAAAGTTTAAATGAAAGGGCAATATTATGATTGAAGTGGCGTGCCATCAAAGGAGTCACTACTTCTGGCAGATTCCTGTGTCAAGGTAAGTGTGTCAGGGTTGCTATTGGTTAAGTAAATTTGCCTGAGTTGTTTGTCATTCAGTTTATCACTCAGCCAGCACTGAGGACAAGGTGGCTGTTATGTTCATGTAATGTCAATTAACTTATTAGTATTTAAGAAATGAAATACACCCCCCTCTTCCTTCAATTTACCTTTATTTCAGACACAGAAGTACAAATGAAGAGTAAGGAGGACTACTTTTTTTGTGAGTAATGACTATTTAAGGCACAAAATCCAAGGAATGTATTTGGCTTATGTGTTAAGGAAGCATTCAATGCTTTGCTGTTGTGACTGCTTCTTACTGTTTAAAGAGTGAACAGTCCCACAACTTTAGAAATGTTTGCATGTCCTCGTAGATTTGTCAGCATATTCCTCTTTATTTTTTTAAGTATTGAAATAGTTTTTTGATTCATGCTTTTATGGCACCTGAAAATGAGAAGATTTTGTATTTTTTGTCTTTTGGTATTTTTTTTTAAAGAGATCAATATTAAAAACTGGAAGAATTTTCTTTTTATTGTATGCTATTTCATATAGATATGGATGTGTCAGATTTTTTTTCCTACTGTCAGCTGAAAAAATACCTTAAAGATATATTAGAATATAGAAGCTTTTAAGGATAAACTTGCTGGCGGTTTCTGACAAATCTGGCTCCTCATCCCATTTAGGAGAAAGATTGTTGCCTCAGCTGTGAGCATTTCTGGGTGATAGTATGTATTTCCTCTTTCTTCTCATAGAATTCGTAGGAATCTCTGTGTTCAAGGGTAGGGTGGTGTTTGGTTGTTTAGCTTAGCAAGTCATAGACTGTGTACTGCACGTGTGTGTGAGTGTGCATCAGAGCTCATCTCCTTTTGAAGAGAACACAAGCAACTATGGACAGGCAATGACAGTACATTGGCTTATAAAATTTACATTCAGTGAATACAAAGTTTTGGAAGGAGAAGAGGATCAAAATGAATGATAGGAGCCTTCTTTTTTTTGCTGTTTTCTCAGTTCCTTCACTGAAAACTCAGAGGATGATTTTTTTTCTTCCCTTAATCCTGTTACTGCTTTTTATCTATAGACCTATCTATCTTCTCCTTTAACACTTCTACATTATAAAAATAGTAGGGCTGCAAAGAGATGTGAACTCAAAATGGAAGCAGCAGTATTAGCCTCATGCCAGTGGAAAGAGACATGGGCTGCTGTTGAAAACTCAGCTTCTCCAGGAATAGAGGAAGAGTCCAGGTATGTGAGGTGTCCATCCTGCTGGGTGTCTCAGCTGCTGCACCCAGCCTGTCCTGACTGTAAGGGCAGAAGAGCTGATAGCACTGCCAGTAATGGTGGGAAAGAAATAAGAGTTTGAGGAATCCCATACAACTCATAGGCAGGCAAATAAATGTTTTATAAATGCCTAAAGTTCTGTGACAGTAAAACAATTAGAGCTATTTTTTTTTTCTGCTGCATGTTGAAGGCTCTGTTGTTAGATGTTGTATGTTAACATATTCTGATAAAATTATTTCTGAGACTCAAACTATTGCTCATTTTAAACAGGTTCTATCCTCTAAGTATTGATCCACTAGAGGTTAAGTTAAATAATGATAACAACAGTAACAGAAATTTCTTTTGACCTATCTGTTGACATTTACGACTAGTGACAGCTTCCTCTTCCTAAATATGCAATCAGAGTCAAATGTGCTCTACTATTAATACTGTACAGTGTTTCTGGAGCAATTTGTGTTTATTTACTAACTGTAAGATAGGGAACTTCTTGCAGCATATTGTTTTGAGTTAACTACACGTGTGTTGGCATAATGTGCATTTAGTATGAAATGCTGTAATTCTGTGGCTGATTTACAGTCACATTGTACCTGGAATTAACTAGCTGGTACATTTAGAGAGGAATGTAATTCATGGCAAAAAAATGCCCTTCCTTTCCACTTCCTTTCTGTCAAACAAACATTTCTCAAATTCTGTTGATAGTTTTTATCTTGAACTCTAACATTTTTATAATTTCCATGTGATGGTCATATGAAAACTTGGAAGAATGAAGGTGGAAGAAAGAAGGGATGTTTTTTCTTTCCTCTAAATTTCTCCTACCAAACATTTAGTCCATACCTCTTCCACCTCTCTTGATCTTCCATCCTCTATTTCTTATTTTTTTTATTCACCTTCAACCTGTAACAAAACATGAAAAGAAATTACTTGTACAAATTTATTTTCTTTTGACTTCACTAAGCTTTTTTTCCAAGAAATATCTACAAAATTGGAACTAATTCTGGTATTCAATTTTGCTACTAACATCAGTGGTCAAGTAGTCAAATGTGACTGTTATTTGAGTTTCAATTGAAAAATAGTTGTGTTAAAAACACACCTTTGTTTTCCTTTACAAATTTAGTGGTTTGTGTGGGTTAACATCCCTAGATTTTATAAAATCTTTTAATAATTTTTATGTTGCAAACCTTTTGTCTTTTAGCCTTCAGTTTCCTCTATTTGATCCCTAGGAAGAGATGCCCCTTCTCTTTTCTTTCTTCTTTTCTTGTTAGGAAAAATATATTTGTTCATTGTATTTTGTTATGATAGCCAAAAAAATTGCATATTTTAATCGTAATGAATAGACCTTTGCATTTTACCTGCTATGTCTGAGGAAGAAATTTTTTAAGGTAGAATATTACCATATAGTCTCCAAAAGTGATATACTTTGTGTATTTTTTTGCAAATTGGCTTTTCTTAAACTCTCTGATAGATCTAAGAAAACTGCACATTTTCAATGAGGATCTTTCTGTAAAGCTTTTTATGTTCCTTAGTAAATACAAATACTTTATGTGAGTGAGTAGTTTGCTTAGGATGGTTCTGCATTATATGAAAAGTTGGAATTGTAGACTATGTTGATACATTTGAACAAACTCTGGACCACATGCAGCTAAGGTAGTGCATATAGCCTACTTGGAACTATATATCTAGCGTATATCCAGAACACAAAGCAGATTTTGTGATTTGTGCTGAATGTCTTTTTTTACTGTCTACACTTCTATCAACACCTGACCCAACAGTACTATTTTGAGCATGTCTACTCAGTTGTAGTCGCTATCATTAACAGTCTTGCATAGGTAATAATATAGGAAATGTAAAGACTACCAGAAAGCAGTGGCTTTTTAATACATCTCTGTGCACTTTTATCTATTCCTTTGTTTCTCCTTGCATTTTATCGTTTTCAAGATTGTTTTTTTCCTTATACTTGTTCTCCAGGTGTACACATACACCTGTAATATCTATGTCCTTTAATATCTGTCAGTTTCTTTATTGTAGCTACTAGGGAATGTCTGAAAAACATTCTTTTTTTAGAAATAATCCATATTAACATGGAGGTATTGAAACAGCTGAAAAGGTCTCAACTTATTGCTAGTCCATCCCTCGTAACAACATCTGGTTTTGGAAGGAAGTCAACAATGCAGATTTGAGCTTTGTGACTTCAGACAATTCCTAATACTGGAAAAACAGATGTACACAAAGATGGTAAAGAATTTAATTAAAATGGATCATCTTTGTCTAAAGTGTTGAACTGGTCACTTCCTGCAATAGTATGCAGATTTTCTTAACACATTCTTATTAAAAAAAAAAATTAGAAATGTAGGAATTTCCTGTTAAATCATATATTTTGTGAATGTTAATGAGGCCTTAACCCTGTTCTGTTATGTGTATTTCCAGCGTAACATTTTGCTTGCTCTAAGTTGTAGACTTTCTGTCCTATATCCCTTCTGAAAATGGTATGTTTATCACTTTATGAAAACAAGACCTATTTAACCTGCACTTGATTGTGTACTCAGATTTTGAAGTACTAAAAAAATCACAAGTGTCTACTGTCTAACTGGATAGGTCTCTTGGATTTTTTCCTTTAGCAGATCAATGATTTCTAGATCAAAAAGGACTGTATTTCCTGGAACATCAGTTTAACACTAGGAAAAGTTTTCACAATTTATGATTAATCAAGATTCTGTGGAAGACAATGAAGTTGATCCTGGTTTCAATTAAGGTCTTGACACTAAGTGAAAAAAAATATCCTGCCGTTGGACACTTCAGAAGTGAAACTCATACAAGGTAAATCATGCTGACTCACTAACTTCAGATACCTCTGCTAAAACTAATGCGTATTTCTGATTTGCTATTAGGCAATCATGATCTTAGTGTTAGGGGGAAGCAAAATGTGTGTAAATAGCTTCTAGGTACTCTTAACGCCATTATAAAGCCCATTGATTGCCCATCTTCAATGGACTTTGTCTGTCTTGATGCTCAATAGCTGTAACAAGGAAATTAATTTGTTCAACCTTTTGATTGAAACCATTTCTAATATTATGTTTCTAGCAATTGCTTCATATAAATCCTGACCTTTCTTAAACAGATGGTGATGATGATGACAATGAGATTGTTACTGAGTGGTATATTGGAAACGTGAGGCACAAACAATGTATTTGACTGCTGGTGATGAAGCAAGAAACTGATTTCATCACAAGGATGGTTTTTAAAAAAAATCTGTTTCAATCTGAAGTTTTCTGTAAAAGCTTAAATGCTCTCATCCCTGACTAGGCTCTTAGATATATAATTGCTTGATGTGTACTCTTTTGATAATATTTTATGGATGTATGTTTTTTACTGCTGTATTAAGGGCTAAATTGTACAGAGTCTAAATTTACCACTAAAATTAGGTGACAGCAAAGAAATGGGTAAGGACTTTCCTTATTAAAGAAATTGAATCTGCATTAGTTACTATAGCCAAATAACTCATGGAATTGCATTGTATCAAAATAACTCAAATTCAAATCCTCATTTACATTAAAAATAGTTATGGTAGATGTATCTTTTACTTTAGTTTGTTTAAATTGAAAAATAACCTGGAAGTAATCTTCAAAAGTAAAATGAACCATCAATCTCTAGTCTTTGCAACAATTTGGTGGAACAGATTGTAGTTGTGACATACTGATGGCTGATCTTTTAGTTTTATTTTATTTTGCTACCTGGTATCTTCAGTCACAGAGGGTCATTAAATGGGTTTAAATATCTTACATGAGGATGGTGTTTTCCAGGAGAAGAGTTTGGGAGTAAAATATGTATGTGTTTAGATCAGATGCATTACCACATGCTAGGAAATTTGCAGAGATGTGTGGTGAACTTAAATAAATTAGGGGGGCCATCTGTTATGGAGTATTATCTTCAAGCTTTTAAAGGCCAGTCGTAGTACCAGGATCACTACAGTTTGTTCAGGTGGCTGTGGATTACAGTTATACACAAGAGAGATTAAAAAAAAAAGTGATATAGTTTACATCTGTTACTTAAGAGTAAAATATATAGTAAATATTTGTTCTTTTTGGGGAAAAAAAACCAGCTCTAAATTAAGTGCATAAGGACTAATGAATATGTTATGAATCTATTTGTGTGTATTTGTAGTGAAATTTCACACTAACTTTATGGAAAATTATCCCTTTACGACATTTGGGGATGTCAGATTTAAAATTTTGGGGGCTGATAAAGAGAACTTTTGAAGACATATTAGTATTGTGAATAGAAAAGGATCATATTAGTATTGTGAATAGAAAAGGATCATATTAGTATTGTGAATAGAAAAGGATCAAAAAACTTTATTGAAAAGGCATATGTGGAAAACCTGTGGGCTCTCCTATTTTACTTGTTAAATATTCTATTTATTTATGAAAACGAATAAGGAAATTGGCTCAATCTAGTTATACCTCTAGGACATAAATGAGTCCACAGTCTGGGGAAAAAAAAAAAAAGACTTGTTTTCCTCTGGCTCAAGAATTAAGTTACCACACAAGAAGGTAAAATAGGGATACATGTTGCTTGCCATTGGTAAAATTGTTTGGCATATTGAGTTTAATAATATTCTTTATCTATGAATTGTTTTTTTTTTTTTTTTTTTTTTTTTTTAAATCATGATGTTCTGTCAGGGCAGGTCAACATACTGCTATTTGTCCGTGTTATACTTTCAGTAGTAATTTTATAAAATCAGGCATGTATACTGGGTGGTATTTGAGTAAAGAAGTTGANAAAAACTTTATTGAAAAGGCATATGTGGAAAACCTGTGGGCTCTCCTATTTTACTTGTTAAATATTCTATTTATTTATGAAAATGAGTCAGGAAATTGGCTCAATCTATTTATACCTCTAGGACATAAATGAATCCACAGCCTGGGGGGAAAAAAAAAAAAAAAAAAAGACTTGTTTTCCTCTGGCTCAAGAATTAAGTTACCACACAAGACGGTAAAATAGGGATACGTGTTGCTTGCCATTGGTAAAATTGTTTGGCATATTGAGTTTAATAATATTCTTTATCTATGAATTGTTTTTTTTTTTTTTTTTTTTTTTTTTTAAATCATGATGTTCTGTCAGGGCAGGTCAACATACTGCTATTTGTCCGTGTTATACTTTCAGTAGTAATTTTATAAAATCAGGCATGTATACTGGGTGGTATTTGAGTAAAGAAGTTGAGTAATGAAATGCGGTATCTGTCAGATTTTTCTTTTAACGGATGCCTATTTAATGCACTAAGTGCTGGGTCCTCCACTTGGGTCACAGCAACCCCATGCAAGGCTACAGGCTTGGGGAAGAGTGACTGGAAAGCTGCCTGGACAAAACAGATCTGGGTGTGCTGGTCAACAGCTATCTGAATATGATCTGTCAGTGTGCCCAGGTGACCAAGAGACCAATGAACATCCTGGCTTGTATCAGAAGCAGTTTGACCAGCAGGACCAAGGAAGTGGTTGTCCTCATGTACATGACACTGGTGAGGCCACACCCCAAATACTGTATTCAATTTTCGACCCCTCACTATGAGAAAGACAGTGAGGTGCTGGAGTGTGTCCAGAGATGGGCAATAAAGCTGGTGAAGGGTGTGGAGCATAAGTCTTATGAGAAGGAGCTGAAGGAATGGGGTTTGTTTAGTCTGGGGGAAGAGAAGGCTGAAAGGAGATGTGATAACTCTCTAAAGTTACCTGAAAGAAGGTTGTGGCAAGGTGGGAACTGGTCCCTTCTCGCAAGTAACAAGTGATAGGACAAGCAGAAATAGCCTGAAGTTGCACCAAGAGAAGTTTAGATTCAGTATCAGGCAAAATTTCTTTGCTGAAGCATTGGAATAGCCTGCCCAGTGTCAGGCGAACAGTTGGACTTGATGATCTTAAAGATCTTTTCAAAACTAAATTATCAGATGATTCAGTATATGTTGAGGTTCAAAAAAAACCAAAAAAAGGAGGAAGCGGGCATGGAGAATAATACAGACCTGATGCCCTGAATTGAACTATGTAAACAGTTGTGCTATTCTGTTCCAAGCATTTCTTATTCTGCATTAAGCTCCAGAATTTTTGACACTCTTTCCATTTTTTTCTAAGGCTCTTGACTTTGTCTGGTAAATGGTGTATTTCCTCATTCCCATGCTTTTGCCTTCCAAGGGTACATTTCTTTCCCTATTTTAGCACTCCTGTAGCCATTTGAATCACTGGCTTTGCCTGTAGTTTGTTTTCCATGTGATCATATTTCCATCACATTGAGTTATCTACAGTGGAGTTATCTACAGTGTACTGTAGCCTCCAGTTTTTTTATTTTCCAAGTTTCATAATTTCAAATTGAAAAATGAAATGTGGGAAAATGACACAAAATGTAAAATAAGCTATGTGTCTGGCCACAGAGGAGTTGCTGAGATGAATTGAACTATAGGATGCACAGTGAGAATACTCTGAGAAAAGTATTAACACTTACCTAGGTCTTCTCTGAAATATAGTAAAGCATGCTGTTATGACATTTAAAATGGATCCAAGAGTTTATTTTTCATCCAGGCTTCAGAAATCAATAAATGAGATGTAGCTAACACCATTTTTCTTCAGTAATTTTTTTTAAAAGCTATGATGGAATCCACTGTTTTGTACACTTATTTCAGTGCCCCAAGATGTCTCTTACCATGATTAATGATATGTTTCCATTGGTTTCAGTTCTGCCACGTTATCTGCAAAATGGAACAATTTAAGAGATGCAAAGCTTTTTCTAGGAAGATGGTTATAAAAATTGTGCACCTGGTAGAGTACTTGGAAGGATGTACATAGTAATATGCAGCATGGATAAAAAAAAAGTTGTTTTTTTTCTTTTCCCCAGAAAATTATTTCAGGTTTAATAATTTTGGAAAGATTTTTTTTTTTCATATTTAAATAATCAATGACTGTAACTCTGGTGTATTCTTCAATTCTACTACTTTGAGCCAATGTTCATGTGTCTTTTCATAACTGTTAATAAGTACAGGGAAGATATAAAGAGCCTTTTTATGCTACCTAGTACCTCACTTTGTGAAAAATTCAGTGTAAATATTGGGATAATATCCCATGCAATAAAACTGATCTAGGTTTTGTAATATCAAATTGTTTGTCTTGATTGAAGATATGTATCAAAATATGCACATAGGGAATATGTACATTTAAAAAAAATAATCTGAGAGTTTATTATTATGAAAAATTACTGTCCTGATGATGTTCACCAGAAACAAGGACATGCTTGACATTTTATGGAACATAAAGCTGTAATAATCTATTTTCAAGGAAACTAGTAAATGGTGAAAAAGTTTACTGTTACAGAAGGTAACATATATTTCCTGTAATCTAAACAACAGTATTTTGCTGGAACTTATTTTCTATAAGCTTTACAAAACTGGAAGAGCTGTTCTTCCAACAGGCATAATTAAATAGCAACCTGAAAATCAGACTACATTGTCGTACAGAACTTGCAATTGGTCAGTAATTAATCTGTTCAGCTTTTGGCTCAGATTCTTTGAACCTTCTCTTTATTTATAATGGCAGATTTATGGTGCGTGTTTTACTAGTGCATAGGTCCTGTAACCATTTTTTTTACTTCTGAAAGAATTGAAAGCAATCTTTGAAAAGTGTTTACAGCTCGACCAATTATCTTAAGAGCATATGCTTTTTTAAAAATTGCTTTCTTTCTAGAAACAAACTGCTAAAATCCTTATCCTAAAGATGAAAATGATTCCATCCATAAAAGTTTCTTTTTAAACTGCAATGAATTTATTTTTAAATTTAATTTATCCTGTTTACTTTTGAGATCTGGTAATTTGTTGAGATTTATTAGAGCAGTTGCTGTGTTTAGTTGCATACAGACGTGACTGAGATTTAGAGCAGAGAACATTTCCCATGTGTCTAAAAGGTGGACAATACTGGGCTGCAAGGTTCATGGCATTCCACATTTTTTAAGTACAGCCTTGGTTGCCATGTAAATTTATCACCTTTTGCTGCTAAGGGTATATTATTGTGCCCGTGATGTCTGTTTTCTCACAAACGTGCTTCTGGTTCAGCTTCCTTGCTCCCAAGACTTTTCTATTTTGGTTCTCCGTGTCATGTGATTCTCCCAGCCAGTGAGAGCCCTGCAGAGGGAATGGCAACAGCCTGCTGGGATCAATGTAAGTCAGAAAAAACTCTTGGTTTTTTGCAGTTTCTGTCCCTCACACTCAGTTTTAAATATTGCTTTTACCCTGAATCTTTGCTGGGCGCGCCTTGTAATACATAGGAAAATGCTTAGAAGTTAGGGTTTTTTGTTTTGATTTATTTCCTACTCTTTCTAACGTTACTTTTCGTACTAAGTTCCTTTTTTCCTGTGTCCTGCAATATGGTTGAGAAGCCTAAAAAAGCAAGAGAGAACAAACCAAATGCACTCCAAGGGTCACCTAAAGTATATTTTAGGTTTAATAATGAAGATTTCAGGTGCATTAGTTGTTTGTTTAATGCATGCTATATACATTGTCAAAAATCCTACACTGCAGTTGAGAAAGAATGATATGACATCCCCTTCCCCTCCTCCCCCCCCTCCC